>APFE030446659.1:0-11927 GCA_000404065.3 Pinus taeda
ACTTCCCCAATCCCTCTTATAAGCGTCATCAAGCAAGATTCCCTTTCAAACATCAGGATATGTATTGGCCACCCTCCTCTTCAGCTTTAGTAATATGTATTTATTAATAACAGGAAAATTACATCACCTCGAATTGGTTGACGATTGAGAACAAGGGGGGGTGGGGGACAGGTTGTCACCACTCCACCTAGCTAATGAGTCGGGGGACATGGAAACATGTCCCTAGAAAGGTTAAATGAAGGTTTATGTCATCATAATGAACTAATCCTTTAATATGGTAAAGTAGAAACAAAGGGCAGTAAGTGTTATGTTTGAGAGGTTTATGTGTGTGGAGAGTGTGATCATAATGAATACTCTCGCACTATTAAATCCCTGGGAATACAAAGAGGTCATTGTCATGGGCAAGGGTAAACAATGTTTGATAAGGAAGTCAAATGAAGTGGTGGAACTTGTGACTAAGTGGATCTAGGCTAGGAGTAACCATGAGAGAACATGTCAAGCAGTGGAACCACACACCTTGTTGAATGCACATCAAGGAGTAGCTGCTACCTACATCTAGGATTTACAATTTAATTTGGAAATAGGAAAATATATGTGTTGCTTCTGTATTGACTTATTCCAATTAATTTGGTTAACTTGTATGGAAGCCAATGTGGAATTTGGGAAAGGGAGGAATTCACAATTGTTTCCTTCTTGGCCTTGGTATTTGGTATTTCCTTCTTATCTTTGGCATTTGAGGTGGATCTTTGTCATTCTCTTCTTTGGTGACCTTTATTCTCAATATTAAGTTCTTTACTCTGTTAGTGGTTATGTTTTTCCTTTTTAGCTAGCAGTTCTAGGTCTTTTCATTCCTCTTGGCTATGATATAGTGAAAGCATGGAGTTCTTGGTGGTATGTATGTCATTTTTTGGTTTGGTACTAGGAGGGATGTTGGTGGTTGAGGAATTTTAGTTCTAGTATTGAGTGGGCCTTTCTTATTCAATCAGTGGTTCCAATTCTTTACATTCCTCTTGTTTTTGTTTTAATGCTAGCGTGGTGTCCTTGGTGGTCTATCAGTCAGCCTATGGCTGGGTGGTGGGTAGCTCTTTTGTGGTTGGGGGAATTCAACTGTGTTTATGGTTGTGTCTTACTTTTGCAATCAACGACTTTGATTTCATATATCCCTCTTAACCTGATTACATTGTTAGCTCTTCATGCTTGGTGGTATCCCAATAAGCATGTGGTTTGGTCTTGGGATGGAAATTGGTGGTTAGGGGAATTTGACTCCAACCTGCACCTGCATCTGGCAGTTGTGAAACTCCTTCTAGTCAATCCTTGTGCCAATCAACTCTTGGCTTCTAACACTAGCAACTCATAGCAATCATTTACCTTTAGTGCTCTCCTCAGACAGTCTGGGACATGGTTTGAATTTTTGTATCCAATTGCTTGGTCATCCATGACGCACCAGTGGGCTCATGTTGGAAGGGTGGTTGCGTACTATCGAGAGAGAGCCCACTATGTTCATACACACATACACCATCGAATAAAGGATTTTCCTCTCATTTCCAAGAGCTCACACCAACCCATATATGAGAATAACTCACCCAGGAAGATGGGAAAGCCTCTTCTCATAGGACCCCCCTCTCAGACATATATGTTCTTACTAATAGGGCTTATTAGATCCTCGATACAGATCATACAAGGGGTCGATTCAACCAATTAATGAAAATAGTGGATCTTTACTGGAAAATGAAGTTTCTTTTGAGACAAACTATTTTAGACCATCATGAAACTTTCACAGACATCATTCACTCTCTTGATCACCTAAACAAACACTTGAAGGATCTAGATCAAAGGATGGAGAAAATGAGTAACATCTCAACATTCCTTCAACGATAAGAAAAATATCAAAGGATCCAAAAGTACCCATCTAGGTTGTAGACTTGTATTTATATCCCTCGAGTTGATTTTTGTATAGTTATCATTTTTTATCTCTTATTCTCATTTACTTTTGTACAAGACCAGTTAAGCTAATGTCTCAGTTTTAGTTTGGTTACTCTTTTCTCTTGCAGTTCTCAATTGTCCCTCACCTCCTTAAGAAGAGTCTATTATGGCTATCATATGGTCTCCCTTCTAGGATACTGATTTTAATTTTGTAATGCTCTATGTAAATCCCATTTTTTGCAATTAATATAAGTCTCACCACAAAAAATAGGAAGTTTACATCAAATAAACTCTAGCAAGATATCGATTTTGGCCATCCAGCATTATTATTTTTAATTACATTTTACAAAACTTGGGTATTAAAAGGCATAATATAATCCCATCACCCTTAAAGGAACACCATCTTCGATGTTCTACTATTCATAGAACTAAATCTATATAGAAAATAGAAATGGGTATGCCTTTTATATGGAACCCTCCAGTTCCCACATTGCCTCATCTTCTCCAAAGTTCTTTTGTTTCACCTTGACCTACATGAGGACTCGATTCAAGAGCATGGTCTCCTTCTTGTAAAGTATGCACAAGGGTTCTAATTGGAATTATCCTTCTAGTTCCACTTGTATCAAAGCCCAATCAATAATATGATTAGCATCATCTATAATTTTTAAGCAAGGATATATGAAATACATCATATGCCTTTACTATGGGAGGTAGGGAAAGTTTGTATGCTACTGGCCCAACTTTCTCCAAGATATCAAAGGGTCCATAGTATATTGGTACCAACTTGGCACATAATCCCACTTTCAATGAACTTCTTTTGAGTTTTATTTGGAGATATATGCACTCTCCTAATTGTAAGTCCTTATGAGCTCTACTCTAGTCTACATGACTCTTCTGTCAATCTTGAGAAACTTTCAATTTTTCTTTATGTTGATCACTTATTGCTCCATTTATTTTAACATGTATAGGCCAATTGTGATTATATCCATTGGATTATCCTATTTGATTGGAATATTGCATTTTCTTCCATACAATACATCAAAGAGGCTCATCTCTAGTCACTCTTAATAGCCATTATTGTATTCAAATTCTACCAAAGGTAGAAAACCTTCCCTCCTCCTAGGACAATCTTTAACATACATCCTAAGCATGTATTCTAGCTAAATGATGCCTATAACTAGTCGAGAGAGTGATACTCCCTTATCTTCATTCTATGGGGCAACCCTTGCCATATTCTTTGACAACAATGTGAGCTCTCTTCCCCCAATATCATAAAAGTGTCCTTGAAATTGAGGATGGCTTCTAGTTGTGTATTCTTCAAAATGTCCTCTATTTTGGGGTCCTCTACAAGGATGGCATGATACGTTGTAAGTATGGAGGGTTTTGTATGCTCAAGACTAATCCATAGTGGTTCTTTTAGTTCCCCGTCCATTATTTTCTTCACTTATTCTGTCTTGATTTCCTCTTGTCTCAACCAAGATGCCAACGACAATAGTTTTGCATCCCATAACTATGGGTTTGGATCCCATAAGGGCATGTTAGTAAGCACAATGTTGTGGATTTAGAACTCAATAATCATACCTTTGTCCTCCACGTTGCATTCTATGAAAAAAATCACTAGATTGTTTAGTCTCTTGCAGTTGGATTGTTCCCATTTGTGTTATCTAAATTATTTGGAACTTGAACCATTGTTTGTTCCTTCAAGAATAGTGAATAATCCCTTGAAGGATGCTTATAATTGACAAAATCCAAGGAGAGGTGTGCCATAGTCCCCAAGGATGTCTCTATTTATCAAATATAAGCATCCGTTGCTTTCAACAACTCTTGTGTTTTTTGCAATTAGCTCCTTAAATATAAGTTTTATTTCTTAAGCTTATATCTTCTATTTTCCTCATATATACTTAAGAAGGTCATCTCCTCCCTTGTCCAGCTTATTTCATCCTCCATTTTAACAATGTCAGCAACCCCTTTGTATTGTGTTATTCTTCCCCATATGTGGGTTTCCACCTTGGCCTTATCCACTTCAAACATCAAGTGGGACATGTAACACACCCCCTTATCTAATTGGAGGTGGTTACTAGGTTACCCAACTCTCGTTACATGGTTACAATAATGGGGTAATTGTTTTTGGTCTAATCAACACACCTTTTGGGAAACCTATTTAGATTGTCAAGGACTTTAGAGTATGCGGTGATTGCCACTCTACCACTAAGTTCATTTCCAAGATTTTTATGCAAGAAATTGTTGTAAGAGATAACAAATGAGTCCATTATTTCAAAGATGGGCAATGTTCTTATGCGGTTGGTGATAATAATTGCAACATGATATTAGCATATTTGAGTAATAAGTTTAGGAATTCTGCAAACCTTCCATTGGTAGCCTACAACCATATATTATTGTTCAAACTGTAGTGTATGGATATCCTTCATATCACATTTGGACTGAGATAGATTAGCTAGTTATACAAGCAAAGGTTTATTGGAAAGGCAAAATATTTGTCTTGCAAATTACTCATTGAATGAACTATAGTAGATCAAACTATCACCTCTTCCTTGTGACCCTCTTGTATATAGTTTATGGCTTTGCGATTCTGGAATTTTGTAGGTCATGATACTAATATGTCCACTAATTAGTGCTTCCATATTTTATTCCAGATTGAAAAACACGTATTATATTAAACAAAGAATATACAATGAAGGGTTTGCATAAGGAGCAACAAAATTAAAAGACTCTTCTTCACTTTTAGTAATAGCATCTATAGTCTTATCATCTCTAATAAAGAGAGAACCCTTAGAATATTGAATATAATATTGTAGAAGATATGAAGAAAACAAAGGCTAATATTTCTCCCTATGAAGTTAGTAAACTTAAACAATGTCATAAAATCTTATTAAGTGCTTTAAATGATACTCCAAATTCTTTGTTGCCAAATACTGTTGTAGCAACTAAAGCTTCAAAGAATAAAAACAAATAAAAGCCCCCTTCTTCATCTTTTGACACATTAAAGCAAGCAGATGCAATTCTTATAGGTGATAAATCAAATTTCATATACCACCTTTCCTTCTAATTTTGGAAAAATTCAGTAGAAATGTACATAATTGTTTAGTTGATTCTGGTGTGTCATCCAATATTATGCCTTATTCCATTTTTTAAAGTTGAATGTTAAACCAAAAGAATCAACTAGTCAAATAGTACAACTTGACATATCAAAGGTTAAAGTCTTAGGTGAAATTAAAGAGGTCTTAATTAGGTTATCATCTCAATCTAAAGTCTTCCAAATCATTGATATCTTAATAGTTGACATCCAAATTGCATCCTTTCTATAAATATGTAAATAATCACTTGTAAATTTGGCTATTATGTTATTAGTTTTTTGATAATAATTAATGACATGTATTTTTATGTCCTATTTATATATCTTCAATAGAAGAATATCAAATCAGAGCTTGCTGAAGTGAAGGATTTGTAAATTATTCATTATAATGATGAATTTTATGATTATTCATCCTAGTTAGGAGAGTTTTCTTTGGAAAGTAGTTTGAAAGCTATCTTTTCTATAAGTATTGATTTCACTTTACACACTTTAATCACTTTTCTATTTGTTTAAAGTTAAATGTTAAACTACAATAATCAACTATTCAACTAGTACAACTTGATAGATCAAAGGTTATAATCTTAGGTGAAATTAAAGAGGTCTTAATTAGGTTATCATCTCAATATAAAGTCTTCCAAATCAATGATATTTTAATAGCTGACATCCCTAAATTTTATGAACTGAATTTAAGCAGAGATTGGTCAAAGAAATTAAATGGATTTTTTTAAACTAACTGGTCACATCTATGGTTACCATACAATGGGAAACCCAATGAGATTAGAATTGATAAGGAGAAACACATGAAGTATATTATCATTAATTTGGAAGAAGATAACAAACTTATCACCTTCACTAATAAAATTTTAGGGAATTATTCTGAAGAATCTTTTTTCAGAAATTTTCCTCCTCAATTATCTCCTTATTCATCTACTTTTGTATGTTCATATATTGAAAATATTTCACAAATAAATACCTCACATTGTGTAAATATTGTAGATCCATGTGTAAATAAATCTATAAATAAATTTTTTTGAACATTGTACTTTGATGGATTGAATTCCAATGATGGTACAAGTGAAAAATATGTCCTTATCAACCCTAATAAAGAAAAAACCATGCTTATCTACAGTTTGGAATTGGAATGTACAAACAATGTTGTGGAATATGAAGCTCTTGCACAAGGGTTACGAAAGGCAATAAGTTTAGATGTCAAATATTTGAAAGTTTTTAGTGATTCAAAAATGGTTATTAAACATGTAATAAAAACCATTTATTGTGTTTCTAATAATCTTAAGCATTATCAATCATTAGTTCAATATTTGGCATCTCACTTTCTTACAATCAATATTATCCCTATATCAATATTACAGAATGCAAGCATTGGCCATTTTGGCCAATGTTACTTCCAGATTAATACCACATGAGGACTTTAGTCTTGGCCATTTTTCTATTGAATTGATTTTCCGGCCATCTATACCTGACAATATGTCTAATTGGAAAGTCTTTAACAATGATGATATATAATAAGTTTCTCACTTATGAGGGGACTCGTGGTGATCAAGTCATAGATGAAGACTCCCATGACAACATATTAAATAGATCCTTTGATGAAAGAAAAACCGAAAATTCAATCCCTAATTTTGTAGTCAAACTGAAATATTTCTATGATATTAAAGACGTATTTAAAAGACAAACCAATTGCAAAACTTCTTCCTCATTTTTAAGATTTGAAGTCATTAACCTTGGCTCAGAAGAAAATCCTCGAAATGTGAATTTAGGTCTAGGACTTTCTCCTGATGAAAGACTAGGTTTCATTTGTATGCTTAGAAGGAAAAAATATGTCTTTGCATGGAACTATGATGATCTTTAAGACTTACGATACAACAATCATTCAACATACTATACCTATGTTATCTAATGAGAAGCATGTCCAACAGAAACTCAGAAAGATTCATCTAAATCTTGAGCCCCAGACAAAAGTTGAATTAAACAAATTATTAAAGGCCAAGATTATTTTTCTTGTCAGGCATTCAAAATGGGTATCAAATCTTGTTCATGTTTATAATAAAAATGGATATATCATAATTTTCATTGATTTAAGAAACCTTAATAAGGCTTCTAAAGAGGACAATTTTCCATTATCTCCTATGGAACATATTTTGCAATCTTTAGTTGGTTCCAAGCTAATGTCTTTTCTCGATGGATTTTCTGGATATAATCAGATCCTTGTTCACCATAGTGATAGATTAAAAACCACCTTTAGAACAAAATGGGGAACTTATGCATACCAAAAGATGTCATTTGGGCTTATAAACATTGGGGAAACATTCCAAAGAACAATGCATATTGCTTTTCAAGGACTAATCAATAAAATTTCCACAGTTTATCCTGATGATATCACTATATTTTCTAAACAATGTAAAGATCATTAACATGATTTAAAACAAATTTTCGAGCATTGTAAAAAATATGGTATTTCCTTGAATCCTAAGAATTTGTTTTTTGGATTATCAGAAGGTAAGCTGCTAGGATTTATTGTTTTAAAACAATGGAATAATCATTGATCCAGATAGAGTTAAGGAAATATTATAAATTTCTCTTCCACACAATAAAATTTCTATGCGGTCTTTCTAAGGGAAAATCAACTTTGTTAAGTGATTTATCTCTGATTTTGCAGAAAAAGTCTTTCCCTTACATAATATGAATAAGAAAAATGCAAATTTTAAATGGAGTGCAACTGAAAAATAAGCCTATGACTCTATAAAACAAGCTATTTCACAAGCTCCCTCCTTGTTTTCCCGAAATTATGATAAGGAATTTACCTTGTATACTTTTTCTTCTAATCAATCTTATGCAATTATTTTGATTGCATTCTTCAGTTCGAGATTTCAAGGAGATGAGTTTAAATAGTCTAAAGTTGAAAAATGAGCTTATATTGTTTTTAATTCTATCAAACACTTTAGACCTTTTTTTATCAAATCACACACCAAGGTGATAGTCCCTTATTCTTCTCTTAGAAATACTTTAGTTCAAAAGGACCTTGGTGAAAAGAGAGCTCATTGTGTATCTACATTACAAGAGTATGATCTTGAGATCAAGTCCCCTAAATCATTTGAGTTCGAGACCATGGACTCTAAATTCAATATCTAATAATAATATAGAAGGTCAGGTATCAGAAGAACTTCATTATGTATATGCTTTCCTTTACTTTTCTAATTTACAATATGTTGATTTGATCTACTTTCTTACTCATGGCACAACCTCTCTTCATTTAGATTCCAATAAAAAATGTTCTTTGAGGCTTAAATCAAATCGGTATCAACTTATTAAAGGTGTTTTGTTTAGAAAAAAATGTGATTCGATGTTGTTGAGGTGCCTAGAAAAATTTGAAGTTGACAAAGTTTAGTAGGAACTCTATGATGGTCTAGCTAGAGATCATTATAGAGGAGGTACAACAACTCATAAAATTCTTCATGTAGGCTATTACTGGCCCACACTTTTTAAATATGCCCATGC
Organism: Pinus taeda; assembly: GCA_000404065.3. Classification (NCBI taxonomy): domain Eukaryota; kingdom Viridiplantae; phylum Streptophyta; class Pinopsida; order Pinales; family Pinaceae; genus Pinus; species Pinus taeda. The sequence goes on from APFE030446659.1 coordinate 8,534, forward strand.
ATATGTTCGTAAATGCAAGACTTGTCAAACTTATGCAGAACGCGATGTTAAGGCAACATTTCCTCTTCAGTGAGCAACCTTTTGATTAGTGGGGCTCTTCTGTTACAGGTGAGATTGTTCCTAACTCTTCTAAACAAAATAAGTTCATTATCACTACTGTCGATTATCTTTCGAAATGGGTGGGGGTTGTACCTCTTAAAACTGTTACCACTAATTAGGTTATTTCTTTCATTAAACAATTTATAATTACTAGGTTTGGCCTCCCGGGCACTTTGATTTTTGATAATGCAAGTTATTTTTCTTCTAATGCACTTACTGAGTTTGAAATACAAAAAGGTTTTAAATTGGAATACTCATCCAACTATTACCCTCAGGGTAATGGTTTGGTTGAATCCACTAATAAAAACCTTTTAAGGATCATTAAAAGAACAATAGATGATAATAATAAAAATTGGCATAAAGCTTTCGTTTATGCGTTATGGGTTGATAGTATCACACACAAAGCATCCATAGGCACATCCCCTTACTTTTTATTATATGGAAAAAAGGCCATCCTACCTCCAAAAATTGCTTTATCATCATTAGCTCTAATACAGTCTATGCAAGAACAACCACGTTCTAGCTTACAACAATGTTTTGCACAAATTTTTAAGCTAGATGAAATAAGAGATAAAGTTGTACAAACTTATAATAATCATCAAAAAAATATTAAGCAATGGTTTGACAATACCTCAGAAGGTGACAAGAATTTTGATGTTGGTGACTTGGTATTGAAGTGGGACAAAATACACGAAGATAAAGGAAAAAATAATAAATTTCAAAAACTATGGCTTGGCCCATTTCAAATCCCCAGAAAACTGATTCATCTACCTTTATTCTCCAAACCCTTGGAGAAGCTGAAGAAAATTTTCCAGTAATAGACAGATTTTAAAGAAATATTTTTCTTGAAAATTGCATGTTTTTTGTAAATATGTAAATAATCACTTGTAAATTTGGTTTTTATGTCGTTAGTTTGTTGACAATAATTAGCAACATATTGTATTTTTATGTCTTGTTTATATATATTTAATAGAAAACTATCAAATCAAAGCTTGCTAAAGTGAAGGACGTGTAACTTATTCATTATCATGATAAATTTTATGATTATTCATTCTAGTTAAGAAAGTCTTATTTGGAAAGTAGTTTGAAATCTATCTTTTCCATAAGTATTGATTTCCCTTTAGACACTTTAAACATAATAACAGTGGCAAATTTGAAGATGAAAAAATAACTGAATGCCATGACATGCATTGTTTTTTCAGTTACTTTCTTTATCACCTACATTCTTAACATGCCATTGCTAAATATGCAATCACAAATTATGTAATCCAAATGTGAATAATGAAACAAGCATAAGAAGTTTTGGGAAATATTTGTAAACTTGCAAGGGTATTGAATAGGATCATTGGCAACGAGTAAATACATGCATTATACAAAGGTAACTTCACTAGGGTACTAAATAGGTCTGTTGGCCTCGAATCGATACCTGAAATAAAAACTTAAAATTAAATAAGCATGCATAAAATGGTACTAAGGTGTGCTTAGTAGTCAAATCAAAAGCCAAAATTCTTATTCAAATAAGCAAATTCAAATACCCTTTCCCCTTCTAGATAAAGGTAAAAAATAAAAGGTATGAGTGCAAATTTCTCTTTCTTTTCCTTATAAAGATCATAAAATCGTATTCATGAATCTCTAATGAAGTTGTTAGTTATGTCTCCTTGATGAAAACTTATTTAATATTCTCTTCATTAATATAAGCAGAGATAATTGGTTCACCGAGTATGTCACCAATTGTTGTGGCAAACAACAACCCCCCATTTTATTTTAGTATCATAATAAAAAATGGGGACCCTTTACAATTTTTCATTTTTATTTGCTTGTAAATCCCCTTTATAATCCAATAAAAACCTTCATCACTTTAATTTATTTTACATATATTTTTAGCTAAGGTTTGATTTATCACCTTAATTAATAAAACAAATAATAATGTTTTCAAGCCAAGAACCATCGTAGTCAAGATATAATCAAATAAGACTAAGTATCATGCTTTTGCATTAACCTTTCACACCAATTCCTTCTATGCTTGACACGTAGCTCGACGGACTTATCCTGTACCGTTTCATAATCACACCTTCTCATTTCTTTGTGGATCTGCCTCTCGAGATGATGTGGCATGCCTTCGCATGTTTTTATCTACTTTTTAAGCGACTAAAATATTTATTGGCCTCTTCGCTTTGATTCCTTTACATATTATCCCAGTTGAATTATCACAGGAGTTTCTTATATATCATTTATTCGCAAACGTTGGGAGAGTAAATGGTGGGACAACTTATCGTTCATGGGTCCCATATTTACCCTTACATTGATGTATCATTGGATAATAATAATTCCTTTGACTTCATCAGTCTGCTCCTTGCTATTTCATGAATAATCTCTTCTCATCCGGGATTTCCTTTCCGAGCAACTCGATAAATCCATTCATCAACCAAAACACTTCGCATTGGAGCACACTATTCCCCCATTACATGTCACCCCGCTATGTAGTCAACCCATTCATTCCCAATTAACACTCATTTTCATTCTTCTGGGATGTAACCTTACAGGATGACATAGCCACCACATCATCTGCCAACTCATTCTTTGCTATCAATGAAAATATGCCTACTATTGTCGTTAATCAACATCATTTCAATTTTAATAATTGAAAGTAGTGATTATATATTTAAATGTTGTACTTACCTCATATTATTATTGCATTTAGTAAGCCTTTATGCCTCCAACAATTGATTTAACTTATAAATTATGTAGTTATACGACATTCTTATGATAAAATTATCTAATCTTCTATTTTTTCCTGTGACAGTTGAATATTGTTGATAACCCTACTCAAGTTGTTAATATGGAGAAATGAAAGAAAAAAGCTTTTTTGCAACTAGCAATTGGACCATTCAAAGAGAAAATTAACGAAAAGTTGTTGGATACCCTCCTTTTTTTTTTATAATGTATGTACAAGAGACATCGGTCAATCATCTTGAAATGCCATTTATAAGATGTTTGAGGAAGAATTACCAGAAGAGGATGAAGAACCAATTACAGTTGCAACCACGGATCAGGATGGCAATAAACCCTCTGAAGTGAGGTTAGAGATGCTTCAAAGTCTCACTTACATATAATTGTCGCGCGTCGACCGTTGGTTCCCTATACAGATATCATACACTGTGTGGTGGAAAATGTCGACATTAGCGAGAGGAAAATTGTCACCCAACGAGGCATCACCAATGGTTCTTTCAAGCTGGAAAGCATTCAAGGTATACATTTTCTTGAGCCATGAATAGTATGCAATTTTGAATTTCTA
>APFE030446662.1:0-27716 GCA_000404065.3 Pinus taeda
TATTTTGATTGTTGTAGGGATTACCCATTAAGTTTATGATTTCAATAAATTTTTGCAAGATTTAAAAAAAACCTCCAAAAAATCTCACTAAAAACAATTAATTAACTTTTTTTAGACACTATTAAATTAAAATGCAGAATATATAAAATAAAATATTCATTTATCAAATCTGACTTTATTATATAAGAAAATGTCAGTAACCAGAGTTTTGACATTATAATGATTTGTTGAACATTTCTTATATTTGAATGCCCCCCAGGAAATTTCGTGGATAAGACTGAAATCGTAATGGTCTGTCTAGAAATGCCTTGATGGCCATTGTTCCTTTCAATTTTATGAATCTGCTGTGTTTTTATGAACAGAAAATAAAACCAGACCATGCCAAAACTGAGATGAATGAGAAGGATAATTATTGCAGACACCAGGGCAGATTTCAATGGCTATGATGGCATGTATGTCGATGCTTCTATATGTGCTGGGAGTGCCTTGATATCAACTGCAAAACGTTCTTGAACCTGCTTCAGCACATCCTCCTCTGATGAAGAAGCAGAAGAAACAAAGGTAATTGCAAGACCCTTTGTGCCAAACCGTCCAGCCCTTCCAACCCTGTGCAAATAAGTATCTGCAGACTCAGGCATGTCATAGTTGATAACAATATTAACTCTTTCAATGTCAATTCCCCTGCCCACAAGATCAGTTGCAATCAGAAGCCTCTGATTCCCCTCCTTGAAACTTTTGTATCTCATCAGTCTTTCATCCTGCTGCATTCCAGAATGAATGCAGGTACAAGGAAAGCTGCACGCCACCAGCAGCTTGGATAGCTCAGAAGCCCTTTTTACACTCTTCACAAATATAACCACCTGGTTGAAATCCAGGACATCCAGCAAATCAGTCAGCTTCCTGTTCTTTTCTACCTCAGCCAGTTTTATATAGTGCTGAACTAGACCATGAAGTGTGAGCTTGGCCTCATCATCAACATATATCTCCATAGGATCCTGCATGAATTTCTTGCAGACAGGCCTGATTTCCTTGCTCAGTGTGGCTGAAAACATCATGACCTGCTTGTCATGAGGGGTCATCTTGAAAATGGCCTGTACATCTCTCCTCATGTCCAAAGATTCCAGCATTTTGTCACATTCATCCAGAATAAAATGCCTGATATTTCTCAGACTCAGATCCTTGTCTTTTGCCAATGCCAGAATCCTTCCAGGGGTCCCAACAACTATTTGAGGGCATTCATTTTTTAATATTGCCCTGTGAGTTTTGATAGGTAGGCCTCCATAGAATACAGCCACCTTCAATTCTTTCAGATAAGTCATAAACCTCTCGAATTCATGGCATATCTGGTATGCCAATTCTCTAGTATGGCACAAAACTAGGGCAGAGACTTGGCCTTCTGTGGGTTCGATCTGCTGCAGAGTTGAAAGCACGAAAACTGCTGTTTTCCCCATTCCAGATTTGGCCTGACAGAGTACATCCATTCCCAGGATCGCTTGAGGAATGCACTCGTGCTGAACTTCTGAGGGATGTTCAAATCCAGAGTCCACAATTGCTCGAAGGAGCTCTGGCTTCAGCAGGAAATCCCTGAAACCAGAGCTATGAATGCCCACATAACCTTTCTTGGAGGCTTCTTCAGTGGCAACATGTTCCTCCAATGCTTGTGCGTCCAATTCCTCTTCTTCATAGTCCAGGAGCTCTTCATTGTAAATCTCTTCCTTCAACTCTTCCACATTGTCTACTCCTTGTTCTGCCATTTTCACTAAAAATATGAAGCACAAGCGCAGCTTTATGATGAAAGAGCAGAAGAGGTTTTATTGCTGTAAAAGATGAAATAATGATGCAGAAAACCAGCCATGTGTGTCTCAAAGCACACTCAGAAATTATATAAATTAAGGTTCAACAGACATACCCATCTCATTCAACCATCACGACCACTCCCATCACTGCGTAAATCAATGCTAATGTCATTTGATTCACATTAAACATGAATTTGGTGGCTTAAAATCAATACTAATTTGGTGGTTTAATTACTCGTTAGTGCAGTGCAGTGTGAACAGAATTTTGGAAATTTTAATTTAATTATTATTTATTATTAAATTATAATGAATTAATGGCAAGGATTTAATTTATAATAATAATAATAACAATAATATCTATTTTTAAGGTCATAGCCAAGCCAGACACCAAATTGGTGTCTGTGACCCTTCTGTTTGTGTAATATTCACAACTGCAATACTCTTTCTAGTTTTGAACTTGTGAAGTCCCCTTCTAGTTTTGAACCTGTGATGTCTTAGGAGGAAACACATGCTCTTAACCATTAGGCCCACTCAAGCTCGCTCTTATATGAAATATTATAAGTAATATTCACAAATAAAAGATTAAATATTTTTAAAATTTATCTCTAAAATAATTATATCATTTTAATTATAATTATTATAGATTTAATATATATATATTTTAGTGTGGTTCACGAACGTCCACGGAAAAGGGCTTACCCCAAGGGCTTTGGGCAGAATGGACCCTGTGACCCCCGATGGCGAGGCACAGGGCTTACCCCAAAGGCTTTGGGCAATCGACACTGTGACCCCGATGGGGAGCACAGTGTTTGACCAATTGAGCTAACCTTTAGGGCTTTTTATAGATTTAATATTTATTATGGTAAGTCTATATTGCTTTGAAAATAAAATGTTAAATGAAAGTAGTACTCAATTAAAATGAATATAAAATTATTTATTTTATTTATTTCATGATTTTCTATATAGTTATTTCTTTCCTGATTTTATATTTTCAGTGGTGTGTTTATTTTATTTTATTTTTTTTTTTTAAATTATTATTGTAATTTTTTTTATTATGTTAATTAATGTAATTTTAATTTAAGTTTATATTATTATAAATAAGAGATGGTATTTTATTTTAATTTATTATAATTATGTAGAGTAAAATTATAATTTGTTTTATTGGATCTTAAAAAAGGATAAGACATTATATATATTTATTTAACTTTTAATTTATTTATTTATTAAAAAGAATTAGTTTTTTACTTATATATTTATAAGTAATACGAAAAGATTGCTAGTTGTAAGTAAGTATATTATTTCGGAATTCCTTGTGATGAATTAAATATTTTTAAAATTAATTTGTTATTGGACTTTAAAAAAGGTAAGACAATATATAGATTTATTTAACTCTTTAATTTTATTTATATGTTTAAAAAAATTAAGATTTGTATTACTTACATATTTATAAGTAATAAGGAGATAATGCTAGTTGCAAGTATAATATATTTCGATCTGAATTCTTTGTGATAAATAAAATATTTCAAATTGGTCATAAGAGACTTGAAACATAGGTTTTCTATCGCCAGGCCATCAATCTTGGTGCTACAAACTACCCTAGTGCTACTACTGATAGAAATTGCTGATTTAATCTAGCTTCCATCCATGGAAGACGATTTGGTGGATTATTCCCAAGATCCTTTGGAAGGCACCCATAGTTGGGCATCCCCACTATAATTGGGTCCTCACCTATTGTGTCCTTGCTCCTCATTATATGACTTGGCACACCTATCTTGCCAGTCTCCTCTATGCACAACGATGGCTCCCCTTCCAAATCTACATCATGCATCTTTAGTGGCCCTTGTCATTACTAACACCCCTCTGATGACATGTGCATCTCTCAAAACATACTCCCTAACCACCCATGTATGTGACCTCCCTCCCTTTGGCATCACAACCTTGTTCCCCTCCGATTTAATTTCCCCTTGGTCATTGTTGGTTTAAGGCCTTGTTTTACATGTTACATCATTAATTTATTCACCAATTTTTACCCTCTATCATTATATAGACTCCACCATTTTTGGTTTCCTTAGCAGTACACATGAGATGTTCAATGACTGTGAAAACTCTCCCAGACACCACCCCTTCCCCCCCTCTAACAACTCTAACTGGTGGCGAGCCACAAAAGATTAACTAAAAATGCAATAAACAGAAGGTAAAAGAGCCCAATTTGGTCTTGGGAACATACATACAACTCAATGGCATACAAAATATGGAGGGCTCTACAGTCACAAGCATATTTGTACGCAAAACAATGTCTATGGTTGTCCTTTACAAGTGGAAAAAGACAAATTTTCACCCTCTTCTAGGATATTCACCCTGCTACCAGATTTTGGTTAAGGGATCGATGGGGTGGAGTGCAAAATCAGCAAAGAATGCAAGAAATATTTTACAACGTCACTGGTTATGGGGCTCACAAGCTCTGTATGTGAAAAATGGTTTATAAACTTTGATGCCTACTTAAAGAAACTATCTATTGTGTCCGACTGCCAAGGTTACCTTCAATTTTCTGGTCTGTGGATGTTTTAAATTAGATAGGAAATACTCTAGGTTTTTTTTATGAAGCCAACCTCTCCTACCAACACACAAGATACATGTGGATGGTCTAAATCCTAGTGGGTTAAACCTTTCCTTAAGGTTGTCAAACTCAATCTCTATCAACTAGGGGACTGTTTGGTCAATTTAGTGTGTTCTAAATTGCTATGTGAATTGTCAATCCGGGAGTCGTAAACTGTTGAAGTGAAGTGCACTATCTATGCAAGATAACCATTTTCTTATTTCCTTGTCGTTTTTAGTTTTTTAGTTTTCTTTTGGATTTATCTTCTTGTTGATTTCCTAATGTGAAATGGTGTGTGTGAGATGTGGACAATTGTATTCAATAAATAACTTCAAAGTGATCTAAAAGTATTCAAACTTTACAATGATGAAATCAAGATGTGCCTAAATTCTAATTAACAAAACAGTGAACTATGACTATGGAACCCAATATCCTTACTGTTGTTATAAATAAGAGAAAAGACTGAACTCAAAGCAATTGAAACACTGAAAGCAAAGTAATCTAATCATATCACATCAACTCATTTTTGACCCCTCACCATTTGACTCGCTCTGGCTATAGGAAGTAGTCATACACAAATTGAATGATTTGATATCTAAGTTGCATGAAATAAAACTAAGATTAAGCTACACATTCACTCTTACAAGCCCTCATCATTTGGTAACTGAAGAATGATATGAATAGTCTAATCACTAACTTGCAGCAAAGTAAATGAATCAAAGCAGAACTAAGAAATAAGCAATGCTAGAAATAAAATCAATAAAGCAAATCAGCAGTAGGACAAGATAATCCCATCATGTCATTAGTCATCAAAACCTATATGTACTGCCCAGGCTTCCTATCAGAACCTGAAATGAAAACAATGATCAGTTGTCAAGCAAATAAAAGCATGAAAGAACTTATGAACAGGCAAATGACATCAACCATGAGAAAATTAATATATGTACAACAAGTATCTATGGTATCAAAAGCGTAAAACGTAAGGAAAACATAAAGCTATACATAAGCTACAAGACCTTGGTGTACAGGGACCCTCTGTACCCTCGGTCATTCAAAACCAATCATGAATTTGAACCAGGAATCAACGTTTTCTCATATATTGCAAAACAATCATGAAATAGAGACTAAGTCTCGGCTCCAAGGCTCTTACAACAGTCAAATTTTACACAGCAACTAACTAGCTATACGCATATGGAGATGTGTTATTTATAGCAGAGAAATACATAACAAACTAACATGGCCTGCGCAGGTGGCCAAGCACGTAAAAGACAAAATCCGTAGTTATAGCAGTATGGTGGCCGTGGAAAGTAAATCCAAGAGATGGTTTGTTGGATTCGGTCGATGAGCAGTCCCTAGGTATTAATGCACCTCCTAAAACTCGGGACCTTGCCACGCAAACCTCTTCGTGCTGAAAACAGAGCCGTGCCACCGGTTAACTCTTTATGTTGACCACTGTTTGACCGGCCTTGACCGCAGGATTCTATGGATGATTTGGCTGAACCAAGGGGACACGCTCCATGTCCAAGTCCTTTATAGCTTGCCCATGTGGCTAAGTTCTTCAATGGACACTTGTAGCATACAATTTAACAAAATGGCTACGGAAACTGATTCTAGCTACAGAAAGTGGCAGATTCCGCAGCTGGTTGAACAAAAATCTAAACCAAATAGCAGTCACAAAACATAGTTAGGAAACCATTTATATACTCATTTTAAACTATTATGCAGTGATTTGATAGCTTAGAGGTTTAGGTAACTGGAGAAAAAGGCTGAAAAGGGATGTAGGGAAGGTGTAAGTTTGGGACTCAACATACCCCCACTGTGAAGGTGTTGCATGTCCTCATGCAACCAAAATTTAGTCATCTCCCTTTAATCTATGTATTCTGAAGCCTCTGCTAAGACATCCAGTCCTCTCCTCTTCTTCCTTGGTGCTACTACCATCCTGGGTTTCCTTATCAAACATCTGAACTTGAGATTGATTAATTCCCTGCTCAACTTCCTGCACTTCTTCTTTAGTTTCTTGTTCTTCTTCTGCCACAATCCCATATGCAACATGGTATTATCGTGAATAATTTTGTCCACTTTGCTTTTCTCTTTTAATGCCTCGTTTCTTGTTTGATGTGCCTGTTTAGAACTTCTAATTCAAACACTTCCTGTTTCAAAGCTTGAACCTGTGCATCTTGTGTCATGTGAGGAAGAATGGATGGTGTGTTCGGGCCTGCAGCTGACTTCTCTAGAGATTCAAGGTAGTCATATACCTCTTGCTGTTTTGGATCAATTTCAGGTGTTTGCCTCGGGCTGGTTTCAAAATCTCGCTGAGGAGGAGGATTGTCTTCTAGTTCTGGCCGAGAAGGGCTTTCATCAACATCAGACGGGCTGACTTCAATATCAGGCAAAGGATGAGGTGGACTGTGGCCCGTTTGAGGTTTCTCAGGTGTTTCCCCACCCAAGTCAATGAAGTGGGGTCCTTTTACTTGTGTTCTCCTCCACTTTCCTTTGAGTCTGCTGCTCCTTCTTAAGTACTGTGGACTAGTACTTTCCTCTTCCATAATTTGTTTCCCTTTTTCTTCCTTTTTGGCTGTGGCAGCTTGCTGTTGGAGATGCACTAGTCTCTCTGATAACACTTGATAATCTTCCTCTATAGAAGGTTCTAGTGATTGATAAACATCTTGTAGGTTCCTCTTTCCCTTCAACTTTCTTTGCTTTTTGTCCTTAGTTCTTTCCTCCTTTTCTTTTTGAACAGTTTCTTTAGCTTTATTAAAAGGAGAGTCTTGAATTATAATATTTTTCCCTTTTCTCCTACTCTTTCTCGGTGCCTTTGGTGTACTGCTTCCCGGGGCTTCAGATTGTTCTTGAAAATAGTTCCTTAGTAGAGACCTCTCCCAAGTATCTTTGTTTCTTTTCAACTGGTCTTCGACTAGAATTCTCACTAATCCATGATGGTACAAATGAGGCTCTATATCTCCTATGTTCTTTTGGACTGTAGCACTCATCTTTTTCAAACTCAATAGTAAGAAATAGGGCAAATTAAGAGCTTGTTTCTCTAGAAAGTTCATCAAGGGTCTAGTGTGATACATATACATCGTACCAAACAGACCTTCACAAGTAATAAATTTTTGAATGATTAATAGTAGGACTGCCCATTCTTCTTTCAATGCATTAAGAGGAATCCCTCTTGTAAACACAATAACATCCATACCTGGGTTACGTAGTATGACTCTCCATGCTTGCTCATCCAGACTTTTGTTCTTGAACCAACGCTCTCCTTCCCGGGGCAAATCTGTAGCTGCAACAATTGAGGCTTCGGTGACAATGAATTTCAGGTCCCCAATCTCTACCACCTGGTCATTGAAATACCTCGCAAAGGCTTTCGTGACCTCCTTATTATGGCCTTTGAATTTCTGGATAAAACGAAGCCATTTGGCTTTCTTCAATAATTATTTTGCCTGCGGGTACCCTTCTAAAAATTTAAGCCCTTCCGGATTTGCCCTCAGTAGTCATCCCATCTTCCTCTGTTAAAATTTTTTCTCTGAAATTCAACTGCGTATGGTATGAGGGTTTTATCAGAGGTAAGACGGTTCTGTTTGTGGAAGAACGATGGTCGAAATGGATACGGGAATTGGAATGTTCAGGAGTTGTAAGCGGAACAGGGGATGAGCAGCCGAGATAGAATGGAGGAATATACTAATGAAGTGCGGCTTAACACAAGTGAAATGGCGTCGGGATTTTGAATTTAACAGCTACGTGAGACATTACATTTTTTAAAATGACTGCACAGAGTATGGTGGAGAGGAGCCGTATCCATACAGGTCACGTCTCATGAATGTAAGTGAGTGCGAGAGTGTAGTTCATCCATGAGTTGAACCCGAATGATCATGAGACTGTTTAGGGAGTAAATGTGTGAGTTATGGAGTGAGGTCGTGGAATGGTAGTGGAGCTATCATAATAATCATTGCACATAGTGAGTTTTAATGGTTCAATAACTATGCAAATTTGTGCCTTTAATTGCTATTTGAAATAAATTTTTGACCATACCTTTAGAATCCTTGTCTTTGTTGTCCAGTAGCCTGGACTCAGTTGCTCCTTGTTGATGTCTGTGGATGCCCCATATCCATGTCCTCATGCTTGGTCATACCTGCATTTTTATTTTATTGCACTAACACTTTGACTGTAATTTTGATAAACAGAGTGGTGGCAGCGAAAACTACTTCTGGCTGCGGAAACTAATTCCGGCTGCGGAAACTTGGCACAACAACCACTTAGCTAAACAAAAGATAGTGAGACCATAACTATCTGAATGGAAATGATCATGGGAAGAAAAAAAAACTTTTATTGATGGAATGGAATGGATGAGATGGAGTGAAATGAAGTGAGTGTAGTGAAAAATGGAAATGAAATGAAGTGAGATGAGGTGAGTGGAGTGAAAGAAAGAAAATGGAAATGATAAAGAAAGGAAGTTTTTTTTTTGGAAAATATAGAGTGTCAGGTGTCCCTGATTTTCACTCTACATTTTCTGTATAAGACTGCCAATCAGAGATTGGTTTTCAGGCTTATACAATTTTATTTTATTTTTTTTAATTTTATTTTTAACATAAAGGAATAAAGGTTAGGTTGGTGGGGAAGAATTCTTCTTCTTCACCAACCTCATTGCAGAATTCTCTTGAAACATCTTGACAAATTCTTCTTTTGTGAGTGGCTTATGATAAATTTTTAATCTATGGCCATTCACAATAAGAGGAGTTTGAAATTCATCAATGATCTTGATTCTTACCGCTCCATTGTTAAAGACTTTGTCGATCTCATATGGCCCAAGCCAATGAGTCTGAAATTTTCCTTTGAAGTCTTTAAACTTGGAATCAAATAGTAGTGCCCAATCTCCTTCTTGAAACTTTTTATTTTTGATATATCTGTCGTGCCACTTAGCTCTTTGATGTTCAACTAGATCAGTTCTTAGAATTTCTTCTTGTCTGATCTCATCTAGTTCATTCAACTGCTCCATTCTGTGTTTTTGAGCTTCTAATAGGTCCATCCCCAACTGAACTGCCATCTTGAAAGTTTTAACTTGAAATTCATTGGGGAGCAGGACTTCTTTCCCATAAACAAGTTCATAAGGAGAATGTCCTGTTATATTCCTCCATGTAGTTCTATAGGCCCATAAGGCTTCAGGAAGCCTTTCAGCCCAATCTTTTCTATGTAGATGAACAGTCTTGGTGATGATACTTTCAATGACTTTGTTTGTAGACTCCACTTGGCCATTTGCTTGCGGATGGTAAGGAGTAGATTTTCTATGCTTGATCTTGTATTCTTCCATCAGCTTCTCCATCTGTTGGATGTAAATTGACTTCCGACTGTCACAATTTCTCTTGGAACACCAAAGCGAGTTAAAAATATCCTCATACAGAAATTAACAACTGAATTTCAGTAGAACAAGTAATCTTGGCTTCACCATTTAGTGACATAATCAATGCATACCAATATATACTTCTTTTGCTTAGATGGTGGATTAATGGGTCCAATGAAATCTAAAGCCCATTTTTCAAAGGGTTCAATGAGTACCTGAGGTTATAATGGCATTTCATTTGAAAGAGTTGGTTTCCCTACTCTTTGGCAGCTGTCACACCTTCTGACATATTCTTTTGTGTCCTTGAAAAGGGAAGGCCAATAATATCCTAAAGAAAGGATTTTATAGGTCGTCCTTTTGTCAGCAAAGTGTCCACCGCATGGCTCATCAGGACATGCCTTGAGGATGTCAGGCATTTCATCTTCCCGAACACATCTTCTGATCACATAATCTGGACCTGTTTTAAACAATTCATTAGAAATCCATGAATATTTTGAACTCTCCTAAATAATCTTTCTCCTTTCACCAGGAAATAGATGTGGAGACATTTTCCCTGTAACCAAATAGTTAGCAATATCTGCATACCAAAGAGTCTTAGTAGTTACTCCAAACAAATATTCATCTGGAAACTTATCCTCTACAGGAGAATCTTCTTTAGTATTTTGGATTCTATACAAGAAATCAGCTACTGTATTTTGTTTTCATGGTCTATCCAACACAGCAATATTGAATTCTTGTAAAAGTAAGAGCCATCTTGTAACTCTGCCATTAGTAATAGGTTTGTTCATTTGATATCTAATTGCAGAATGGTCAGTATGGACAAAAGTTTCATAGCCTGTTATATAATGTCTAAACTTATTGATTGCATGAACAACAGCTAAAAACTCTTTTTCAGTTATAGTATAGTTCATCTCAGTGGGAGTCAAATTTTTACTGGTATAGTAAATGGCATAAGGAACTAAATCCTTTTGACCCAATACATCTCCTAGAGTTGTATCTGAAGCATCTGTAGAAATATGGAAAGGAAGTTTCCAATTTGGCCCTCTCAAAATGGGTGCTTCAGATATTCTTGTCTTCAAAGTTTCAAATGATGATTGACAATCAGGATCGCATTTGAATTCACAGTCTTTTGTAAGAAATTTGAAGAGTGGAGATGCTATTTTGGTGAAGTTTTCTATAAATCTTCTATAATACCCAATAAATCCCAGAAAAATTCTAACATATTTTTGACAAGTTGGAATAGGCAGCTTGGAGATGACTTCAACTTTTGATTTATCAACTTTAATTCCATCTCCTGAAATATGATGTCCTAAAACAATTCCTTCAATAAACATCATAAGGCATTTTTCACGACTCAATGAAAGATTTGTTTCTTTACATCTAATAAGGACCTTTTACAAATTTTCTAATGCCTCTTCAAATGAATCACCATAAACTGTAAAATCATCCATATAGACCTCTACACAATCATGGATTAGATTAGAAAAGATACCTAGTACTGCCCTTTGAAATGTTGCGGGTGCATTACATAATCCAAAAGGAAGCACTCGGTAAGCAAAAGTTTCCCATGGACAGGTGAAAGTGTCTTATCTTGATCTTCAGGTGCTACCTGAATCTGATTATAGCCACTAAAACCATCCAGAAATGAAAAGTACTTTTTGCCTGCTAGAGTATCTAATACTTGATCAATACAGGGTAAAGGAAAGTGATCCTTTAAAGTTGCTTTGTTCAATTCCCTATAATCAATGCATACCCTCCATTTACCATTCTTTTTAGGTACTATAACCAAAGGAGAAACCCATCGGCTCTCTGAAATTGGATAAATGAAGTTTACATTGAGTAGTTTTTGGAGCTCTTCTTTCACTATTTCTCTAAGATTTGGATTCATCATTCTTTGCGGTTGTCTAATTGGTCTACTATTTTCCTCAATGTAGATGTGATGAATACAAGTCTTAGGGTCAATACCTTTCATATCAGTATACTCCCATGCAAATGCAGTACAATATTTGTGCAAGACTTTGGTTAGCTTCTCCTGTTGTGATCTTTCCAAGTTTTTGTTGATATTCAATGTTTTACCTGGAAAAATCTCAATGGCGGAACTACCAAACTCTTCAATAGAGTAAAGAGACAATTGTCTAGATGATAGATACTCAATATCAGAATTTAACTGAAATTGTGTGTGGTCATATTCTGAAGAGATTTCAAAGTTTTCTAGTGTGTTCAGAATTTGACTATCTTCACTGATTTCAGAAATAGTACAGACAAGTTGTATAGTGTCTTCATCATCGACCCATTCATTATCTCCTATCTCTGTAATTGTTTTTGCTGGAGGATACAGATTGAATTTCTTTGTCGAATTACCATCAAAAATATACATATCCCTTATCTACAACTGATAAAAGCATCGGCTGTGGCTAGCCAAGGTCTTCCTAAAATGAGTGGATGCCCCCCTAGATTACTCTTGGAAGTTAGAAACATGAAATCCACTGGATACTCCCAAGAATCTATGGATATTGAAATGTCTTCTAATACACGATCTGGTTTGATAATTGATCGATTTGCAAGTTGCAGTAGAGTAGGTGTAAAAAGAAGATTAGGAAGTTTTAGTTGTTCCATAGTTTGTCTGCTCATAATGTTGATAGCAGCCCCTAAATCAATCAAAGTATTTGGAATTTCTACCCCATTGATATGTGTTTTGACAATTGGACTACCAAGATCTACATACTTTTGCATGGTAACTTTTCCCATCATTATATCTGCAATTTTTCCTACCAGGTGGATTTTTCTTGTATCTCTTGGTTTCCTTCCTGATCTTTTGAGACTCAACTCCTTTATTGTTTTGGCTAGAATAGGAATTTCTCTAATGGCTTGTAACAAGGGAATCTTGATACAGACATTCTTTAATTCATCTAGAAAGTCATAGTTAGGAAACAAGATTTGTTTTTCCACTCCTTTATCAATTTGTAATCTTTCAAGAAAAGGAGGTGTGGATGAAGATGAAAGTTGCTTAACTATAAGAGTTGTGGGGGTTGATTCTTTTTCTTTTTCTTCTTGAATGCTTGGGTTTTGAAGAGATACTTCAGAACCTTTATTGGCTTTAAGAGATTCTTCCTCAGAAATGCTTTGCTTTTGAGTATCTATAGAAAGCTTGTCTAAAACTCTACCAGATCTAAGTTGTACATCATTGAGAGGAACAATCATATAGGTAGGAAACTATTGTCCTTCTACCATATAAGCATTTTGAGGATTCTTATTATTTGGATTTGGCAATGGCTGGGAAGGTAATTGATTTGTCTTTTATTGGAATGGAAGCAAGAGTTAGGAATTTGGATTCTGTTGAGAAGGTTGTTGTTGTGGAAATGGTAATGAAAGTTGTGGATTCTGATTTGGAGGTTGTGGAACTTGTTGGTTTTGAAAAGATAGAGGATATTGGTAAAATTGAGCAAATCTCCCATAAGGATTTTGCATACCTTGTACCCATGATTGAAATGGATTTTGCAGTTGGGACCAAGGTTGTTGCCAAGGATTCCAACTTGGTGGGGGTTGAAAATTCATGGGGTTATTAAACCCTTGATTTTTTTTCCCCTGCCAAGGTCTCCTTGAAACAAAACAGAGAGACTCAATTGAATTTGGGTCTTCTTGAAAGACAGCTTTGAGCCCAGGAATTGAAGGACAATCCTTGGTCTCATGGCTTTCTGAGCAAATCATGCATGTTTCTACAACTTTTGCATCTAAGGGGCATTCCCTTAGAGCGTGTTTCTTCCTACATTTTGGACAAAAGATGGCTAAAGCTTCAACTTCTGCTTTCTGCTTGTTTTGTATCTTAAGGGTGTCTAGTTGCTCACTAAGACTCCCTAAAACATCTGTTTTAAATTCATCAAGCATGTTGCCAATCTCAGCCCTACTCACTGATCCAGTTCCAGATTTATTTGCTCTGATGAGAGAAGGATCTCTAGGCTGTTTTCCAGTTTTAGATTTTCCCCTTGAGAGATGGACACATAGCTCTGCTATATCATGAAGTGGAAGTTGAGATATATCTCCTTTCCCCATCATATTCAAAATATCTATCCATTCATCTCTAATGGCTTTTAGTAGAAGGGATTTCAAGGTTTCTTCATCTAGGTTACTCATTTTTGCTCTTTTGAGGTTATACTGAAATCTTTCAAGTAGATCCTCCAAGTTTCCATCTTCTTTTTGTACCATTTTGAATACCTCGTCCTTATGATTGGTGGGCATACAATAGTCCAAATATCTATCCAAAAATGTTTGTTTCATGTCATTCCAAGTCCTAATTGATTGAGTAACTAACCCCATGAACCATTTTAGAGCAGCTCCCTTCAATGTTGAAGGAAACAACTTGAGTTTTTGAGCATCTTCCATGTAATCATAAGTTCGATACACGACTTCAAACTCAAACAAAAATGTTTCGGGGTCCTCACTTCTCAACCCATAAAATTTTGGGAGGACAGATGGTGAGATATTTTTCATTGTTGTTCGAGATTCCTCATCCACTATAGGAAATCCAAATGAGTTTTCTCCATCCCTGTTTCCCCCGTTGTTTCCTCTACCTCCTCCATTGTTTCCTCCTCCTCTACCTATACCTCCTCCAAATCCATTTACTACTTCCTCTGTCATGATAGCTTCCTCAGAGATTTTAGAGTCCTCTGGTTCTTCTATCAATGGCGAACGAGGAGGAATTTCTCCCTCTTCTTCTTCAGGTGATTCAACTTCTTCAATTACAATGTGTTTTCCTCTAGAAGCAAAGAAGGGGTCTTTTCCTAACTCAGATTCGGTGGATAGTGTGGGAGAGTCTCCTAATTCAACTACTGCCTCTTGAACTACAGGGATCCTAAGGCTAGGAGTATGAGTTGGAGATGTTGGAGGTGTATCTTGCCTATACCTTGGAGTAGAAGGAGCTGTAAAAATTGAACTCTTGGCCCTAGCTATAAACCTTCCTCTAGAATCTCTTGCTCTATGCATATCATTTTTATTTCTTCAAGTCAGGTTAATAATTCTCTTTCTGATCTTCTAGATCACTCAAGGTGCAAGAAGAGAGCATACTCAAGGAATTATTAAATCAATAACTCTCTTTTCTGATCCTCCAGGTCACACTAGGTGCAAGAGGAGAGCATACTTTGAGAAATCATCAATTTTTACCTTTCTTGAAATTTTCTTGTTTATATATATATATATTTTAGGAACTTGGCTACGCTTAGTTTCA
The DNA here is from genome assembly GCA_000404065.3 of Pinus taeda. NCBI lineage: Eukaryota > Viridiplantae > Streptophyta > Pinopsida > Pinales > Pinaceae > Pinus > Pinus taeda. Next base: position 14,952 of record APFE030446662.1, read on the forward strand.
CTCCTCGGCACGGCACCGAAATGTTTGGGTCAATTTACGTGTGTTTAAATTGCTATGTGAATTGGTCACATTCTAAGGAGTCGTAAAACTGTTGAAGTGTGAAGTGCACTATCTACTGGCCAAGATAACCAATTTTCTTATTTCCTTGTCGTTTTTAAGTTTTTTTTAGTTTGTTTTTGGATTTATCTTCTTGTTGATTTCCTAATGTGAAATGGTGTGTGTGAGATGTGGACAATTGTATTCAATAAATAACTTCAAAACGATCTAAAAGTATTCAAACTTTACAATGATGAAATCAAGATGTGCCTAAATTCTAATTAACAAAACAGTGAACTATGACTATGGAACCCAGTATCCTTACTCTTGTTATAAAGAAGAGAAAAGACTGAACTCAAAGCAATTGAAACATTGAAAGCAAAGTAAACTAATCATATCACATCAACTCATTTTTGACCCCTCACCATTTGACTCGCTCTGGCTATAGGAAGTAGTCATACACAAATTGAATGATTTGATATCTAAGTTTCATGAAATAAAACTAAGATTAAGCTACACATTCACTCTTACAATCCCTCATCATTTGGTAACTGAAGAATGATGTGAATAGTCTAATCACTAACTTGCAGCAAAGTAAATGAATCAAAGCAGAACTAAGAAATAAGCAATGCTAGAAATAAAATCAATAAAGCAAATCATCAGTAGGACACGATAATCCCATCATGTCATTAGTCATCAAAACCTATATGTACTGCCCGGGCTTCCTATCAGAACCTGAAATGCAAACATTGATCAGTTTTCAAGCAAATAAAAGCATGAAAGAACTTATGAACAGGAAAATGACATCAACCATGAGCAAATTAATATATGTACAACAAGTACCTATGGTATCAAAGGCATAAAACATAAGGAAAACATAAAGCTATAAATAAGCTACAAGACCTTGGTGTACAGGGGCCCTCTGCACCCTCGGTCATTCAAAACCAATCACGAATTTGAACCAAGAATCAACGTTTTCTCATATATTGAAAAACAATCATGAAATAGAGACTAAGTCTCGGCTCCAAGGCTCTTACAACAGTCAAATTTTACACAGCAACTACTAGCTATACGCATATGGAGATGTGTTATTTATAGCAGAGAAATGCATAACAAACTAACACGGCCTACGCAGGTGGCCAAGCACGTACAAGAAAAAATCCAGAGTTATAGCAGTATGGTGGCCGTGGACAGTAAATCCAAGAGATGGTTTGTTGGATTCGGTCGATGAGAAGTCCCTAGGTGTTAATGCACCTCCTAAAACTCAGGACCTTGCCATGCAAACCTCCTCGTGCTGAAAATAGAGCCGTGCCACTGCTTAACTCTTTATGTTGACCACTGTTTGACCGACCTTGACTGCAGGCTTCTATGGATGATTTGGCTGAACTAAGGGGACACGCTCCATGTCCACGTCCTTTATAGCTTGCCCATGTGGCTAAGTTCTTCAATGGACACCTGTAGCATACAGTTTAACAAAATGGTTGCGGAAACTAATTCTGGCTGCGAAAAGTGGCAGATTCCGCAGCTAGTTGAACAAAAATCTAAACCAAATAGCAGTCACAAAACATAGTTAGGAAACCATTTATATACTCATTTTAAACTATTATGCAATGATTTGATAGCTTAGAGGTTCAGGTAACTGGAGAAAAAGGCTGAAAAGGGATGTAGGGAAGGTGTAAGTTTGGGACTCAATAGGGACCTAATGCATTGTCAAAGTTTAAACTATAAGGGGATTCCTTTCAAATGTAGACGTTGTCACACTCATGGTATCTTGAGCAATGATTTCCTTTTAGGAAAATGTGAAAAAAAAGGTTCATAGGGACACTCTCTTTGCTCGATTTGTTTTCCATCTGCTCCACCTGTGATCCATCCCATGCCTCTCTCCAAAATGTAAAATCTTGTCACTGCTATGGTATTCAACTCTAAAGGCTCTCCTCTTAAGGAGCCATCTCTTGCTCCTTCTGCACACCAGGAGGAGGCACCTACAACATTTTCAATTTCTTCAAGGGATCTTTCCCCTCTAGGTATGATTTCCCCCCCCAACCTTCGTCCTCTTTTTTTCTTACAATTGTTTCATCCTCTTCCTCTCATTTTCTTGCTCCATGCCCTCCCATTATCTCCCCCTCTACATATTCCCCCTCAGATGTATTATCCTCCCTTCTAGCTCTTCTACTCCCTATCACTTCTCCTATTTTATCCTTTGGTCCTCTCATCCCCTTCCTTCCCAACTCCTCCCCCTTAGCCAATGTCTCCTTTCTCCTTAGAGCAACTGCCACAACTTCCTTTTTGATCTCTCCCCCTCACTAGAACCTTTTATCCCTCTTTAAGCCCCCAAATCACTGGAAAACAACCCTCTTGTGGATTTCCTCCTAGATTTGGGCTTAGGTTTGCGTTGCTTGGATGCAGGGAACAAAAGGCACCTAGTAGAGATCAAATATTCCTCCTCTTCCTAGCCCAACAATAGGTGAAATCTAAGATTAGATCTGGGAAACAAGGTTCAACCCTTGAGGCCTTTAAAGCAACAACCCCCCAGCTTGTTTCTAAATGATTTTGTCATTTGTGAATTATAGGGGATTGGCCAATGCCTCCAAGAAATTAGTCCTCAAAAAATAGGTTGAAGTGCACCATCATTCTTCTTCAAGAAATGATACTACAAGGATTTAAGATAGAATCCCTTCTAAGATTTTTCCTTCCTTATTGGGACTTCATCTCTCAAGACGTTTTTAGACACTTAGGGGGTCTCATAACAAGATGTAATACTCTCTACATTTGAAAAGGTTCAACTTGGTCCATTAAGGGTTGGCCCTTGATCTTTACTCTCTCAACTTGAAAAATATTTCCTATGTTATAATATCTATGGACCATATTCTAACAAGAAGACCTATCAGGACAATTTCTTCAAATTTCATCCACTTGCTCCACTTAATACTATCCTAGGTGGTGATTTAAAATTCACTCTAGAAGAATCTGAGATCTAGGGTCCATTGAATACTCCATATCCCCTCTTATATTTTCTTGTATAACATCTTGACGATGCTGGTCTCATTTACCTCATCCCCCCTAAGTTGAAACTGACCTGGACAAACAACAGTATGAGTCAGGCAAAAGTTTCAAAATTCCTAGATCATTTCCAAATAGCAGAAAATATGACTGATCGAACCTCAATATGCACTAACGAGTTTCAATTGGTAGTGAATCAGAACATAACCCTATCCTCCTGGAGCTTGCTCCTCCTCCCAAGCCTCCTATCCCTTTCAAGTTAAACCCTCATTGGTTTGATGATCCCTTCTTGAATGATTCCATAAAATAGGTCTAGCGTCCATATTCCCTTGACTTCCCTGAATCCCCTTCGATCGAGTTTCAAATGAATATTAAATATTCTAAATCAACAATCCTAAATTGGGATAAATTAAAAAGGGCCCAAGATACTCATGTTTTGGTTGATATTGAAGAAACCCTTAAAATTATTATTGTACATAACTATGTTTGGACAAAAAACCATCAGGAACATATAAAAGCCCTTGATACTCAAATAAGGGAAATCCTCACTGAACGAGAAAAATAGTTGTGAATGAAGACAAGATCCCTTCAGCTCCAGGATGGGGAGGAAAATACAAAATATTTCCATAAGATTTTAAACCACTAGAAAGCTATAAACACTATTTGGGAGATAAGACCAAATGGCTCCAAAATCTCCTCCTTCCATGATATCTCGCAAGAGGGGTGTAGGCACTTGAAGGAGATTTTCCAGCATGAAAATAGAGCTACAATAGATCATATTTTGAAGGTTTCCAAACTCTTCCCTAAGTTTGTAAATCAAGAGAAAAATGAAACCAGAATGGCCAAAATCACTAAACTTGAGCTATAAAGGGTGCTACATAGTTTTCAAAATGGGAAGAACCTAATACTAGACAACCTCCACATATAATTCTATTTTGCAATGTTTCAACTTCTTGGGAGACCACCTACTAAGAGCGACTGAATACTCTTATACTTCTAAGCATATTTTGGCACCCTTTAACACTACATTTATAGAAGAGAGTGTTGGCATTATGATGCATGTGTTGTCCTTGATGGCAACTCACTTGTAACAGAAAAAATATATGGTAACTAGATGAATCCATGGGTCAGTTCAGAGGTGATAGAGTGATGGAACAAAATAACAAAATGATGGGACAAAGTTTTACAGATTAGAATCAAAAGTTTGATAAAGGTGAATATTTGAAGATCTATACACAGGTTCATCAAGGCCAAGTAGCGTATACACGTACGTACAAATAAGCAAATTCGCGTACATGTTGGAGCACTAATTTAAGAATACCAAGGGTCGTTACAATGGTATTAACCCACAATATTGAGCGTAGTAACAGTACTTGATCCCATCCAATATTACCACCAACACTAATGTAGTTTTGACCCATGGTATTGGCTAAGGCTCTAACTATATATGGAGGTGAAGATCAAAGTTCTAGGTGTGCATGTGAAAGGATTTTTTATGAATACTTCAATCTAAAGTAGATTTGCATTGTAAGGGCCATAGTTGACACATAGAACTAAAATAATTATGTGTCGATGAATATAATGATGGATCAGGATCATGAAACTTGAAATGACTTTCCATTATATGATATGCTCATGGATTGACTAGATCTAAGTATCGACACATGTTCTTATCTTTGAATATTATGATTTGGGTCTTTTTGAATTTCTGAAGAGCTGCGCAATTTTAGGTCAAAATTTGCAGATCTATACACAGGTTGGTCTTGGTGAAGTCACGCATATACACAAGTTTGTTTCTTCATAGTCGCATATATAAAGGAAGGGTTTATGTTCATAAATGACTGATAAACTTGATCATTGTTGTTGTATCTCTGATGTCTCTCAATGATGTCCTCATGTTGATCTGGGTTGAGTGACAATGTCAGAAGTAGAACTGATTGAATGATGAAGTTGCATTTGGTTACATGTTGATTGGTTGAAAATATTATTGATGTTGCTAACTGTATGAGGGTTCTATAAGATAATAAAATATTTCATGATAACTCGGGTCAACTTTGTGTTTGATTTAAAATTAAAAGTTTTCAGTATATTGAGACCTGTATGCAGGTTTCTCTACAGAAAAGTGTGTATACATGCGGGTTGCCTTAAGTGAAGTAGCATATACATGTTGGCATATGAATGATCAGGGTTGCTGTTGATTATGTGCGTTGATGCAGTATTCTAAGTTCAGTTATGTGTTTTGGTTATAGTGATTTCTCTATTTTGTTTGAATTAAGTTGGTGTTTGCTTCAATTGATCTACAAGTTGTGATGTATTAAAGCAGGTGGATCTAGTGTGAACATTTATGAAACATGGTCCACGAATGTTGCTGAGGGTTGGAGCCTTTAGTGAGGAAGTTGAAACTTCCTTCTAGTAGTAGTTGGTAATTAGATTAGGGAGTTGAACCTCCCTTCCTATAGGAGTTGGAGAACAAATGAAGGTTGTAGCCTTCAGCAGGTGGGTTTTTGCATATTGGCATGAGTCTGCACCAATACAAGAATGTAATAATTTTTTTTATATTAATAAGTTTGAAGACTGAGACGACAACAATGGTGGTTTTCTCCCACATTGGATCTCCACCTTAAATCCTGGTGTTCATGTGTGTTTCTTATGAGTGATACTTTATTATGTTCTTACTGCACCTTCTTACTTATTATCAAATGCTTGATAAATATCTTACATTCTGGTTTAAGTTTAACAAATAAATAATTAGTTGTTTTACAAGTTTACTAAGAATTGTATTTTGTAATGCTTAAACTTCTTGGGAGACCACCTACTAAGAGTGAATGAATACTCTTGTACGTCTAAGCATATTCTGGCACCCTTTAACACTACATTTATAAAAGAGAGTGTATTCAAAATATGATCCACAATTCCATTTTTAAGTCGACGTTTCAAGTCTAGAACAAGACCCATCATTAGGACATAATGGTTGAGAGAAGAAGGTGAGAGGGGGACGATGTATAAATAATGAGAAAGAAGAGAAGGAAAAAAGCTGACAGAGGGGAAACCTAACCCTAAAAACATAAGATCTTATGTTTTTAGGGTTAGGTTTCCCCTCTATCGGCTTTTTGTCCTTCTCTTCTTTCTCATTATTTATACATCGTCCCCTTCTCTCCTTCTTCTCTCAACCCTTATGCACTAATGATGGTTCTTGTTTTGGCCTTGAAACGTTAACTTAAAAATGGAATTGTGGATTATATTTCATATACACTCCCTTATTCAAATTCAAACCAAATATGCTTACAAACAAGAACTGCATTCATAGTTTTGATCTCTAAAGGTTATCTTCTAAACTCTTTTGAGAAATTTCAGCCAATATCCTTTTGTAACTCCATCTACAAAATCATATGAAAAATCATTGTAAATCACCTACAATTCTATTGGATCACATCTTCCTTGAGAAATTTTGGTTCCTAGTACAAAGAAAAATATAAAAGCTATTAGACTAGTCTAGGAAGTACTTCAATCTATCCACACAAAAGTGTCAAAAATTTGTTTTGTATAAAGTGGATCTCTCTAAATATTTTAAGATGTCAAGCTAGCTATATATTAGACTAGTCCTTCTCATCCATCTGGGATTCTACCACTCTTTTGTCACCTAGGTTTTAAAGTGCATCAACACCTCCTCCCTTGAGTAGCCTCCCCTTCCTTCAATGTGAAGCATGGTGTTTGCTATGGATTCCCTTTATCCCCCCTTCTATTTCTATTAGTAGTTGAAGGCCTAAGTAGGCTCCTTATAGATGCTAAAAATAAAGCATTTTTCAAATGCACATTCATCTCGAGTCATTGCACATTGACTCACTTACTTTTTGTGGACGATGTTTGTATCTTCTTTGATACGGAACTTGAACATATTCAACACCTGAACATCATCCTTGATACTTTCACAAAGGATACTAACATGCTAATAAACTTGAAAAATCCTACCTATACACCTGAGGGTTGAGGTTAAACATAAAAAAATAGATTGGAACTGTCTTCTCTACCTGAGTAGAGTCATGTGGTCTAAAATAGTTGGGATTCATGCTCAAGCCAAACAATTATCTAAAAGAAAACTAGCACTATCTTATTGAAAAGATTGAAAAACAAATTCAAGTTGAGTGCAACCAGTGGCCTCTTTCACCTATATACTAAATAGATTCCTTCATAAAATAAGACAAATATATTCTCAGTTTTTATGGGCAAGAAAAGAAGGAAAAAGAATGCTTGCTCTCACATCTTGGCACAAAATATCCATTCCAAAAACTCAAGGGGGGGTGGGGACTAAAAAGCCTCCATTAGTTCTAAAAAAAATTTGCAGCAAAATGGGTTACAATAAGCTCATACAAGATACAGGTCTATGGGCTCAAGTCACCTACCAAAAATATATAAACTTTGTCCCTCTTCTTGAGCAGATCTATTCTCCTCAAAAATAGATTAATCATGGTTCAACTATTTGGAAAATTGTCATCAAAGCTTTTCCTCTTGCTGGAAACTCTCTCAGCTAGAATGTTAGAAATGAATCCTAGCTAAAAATTGCACTTCAAAACTAGAGTGCATGTCAACAAGGACATCTCCTCCCTCCCCCTCTAATTGAAAATTTGAACAATGATGGTGTAACGAACCTCCTTAGCCTACTTACGAAAATAGAATTTAGACCCCATAAAATTTAAAAATTTTGTATTAGTTACAATTAAGATTTCACAGTCATCACAAGTTCAGTGAATCAAGGATCATAACTACTGTGATGAGTCCTATACTATGGGTGTAATATCACATGCTCTCTTGATATGCAACCCTTACAATAACATTATGTCTTCATGCAATATTACAAGCAACAATAATAGAACATTTCCTGCTAGGATGGGCATGCAAAGCTACTATTGTTTAGTATGCACATGCAAGAGTACCAACACTATTTCCCAACCAGTACTAGGGTGAGAACATTTAGATCCAGTTGTCAGACTTATAATTCAGATTAACCCTTAAGGACAATCATAACATACAACCATTAAACTCTTTGACAACTTCCTCACTAACATGTAATAGAATATTGCTTTGAGTCTATTACGTCTAATTGATATAGCTCATGCAGGGCATAGACAATACTACCTCATTATACAACTAATAACATTACTCCATAATTGTCTGTATGCACCAAGGTCTTAAAATATAAATAATATCAGATAAGTTAGAGACACTCTATTTTCCTTTAGCACCTTTTATGAGGTCGAATATTAGATTCAACAACTACTTCGTTGATATATGAAGTGAAATAAAAGTTACATGCATACATTCATTGACAACACAACTTTTATACTCTCGAGTTGAATGATTTAACCATTCTAATAATAGTAAATAAATATAAGATAAGAAATCAACCATGAGTATATCTGAGCTAAATGAATTGACTTCATAACAATATGGATAAATATAAACACCATACCATGCAAGTTAATTTCATCAAACTAGAGGAAAACGCCATTAAATCTATTAATACTTAAGCATATGTAATTCCTTCAATTATTCTCAGAACTAAGAAAACTCCTCATAGGAAAATTGGAACAGTAATAGAGAGAGGGAGTAAGAGTCAACATACAAACATTCCATGCAAATGACACCAACTAAATCTCACTTGGAGGGAGGAGCACCACCACCCAGCCATGAATCACCTACGATTCCCTTCGAGTCAAAGATCTTGCTAAGGATCAATTGTCCTCAATTGATTGATGCACTGGGTATTTAATACCCTCTTTCATGATTTAGTTATAATTAGCGGCGTCCTACTTTGTGGATTTTTTCCATTTGCCTAGGTCTTATCTGGAAAATATCATCTTTATCTCCCACGACTCTTTTCCACATAAAAGCTTTCCTTTATCTCCCGCAAAGCTTTTATGTCTGATGGATATTTATCTCCCATCCATCTAATGGATATCCAATCCATCCAAGCTTATCTAGAATCACATTTAGAAGCTTATTGTGAAAGATTCTTTTCCATCCCATTCCTCATGGGATTTGGCAAGTATCTCCTCTCTCTTGGTGCTACACCCTCCAAGTGATTTATTTTATTAATTTATTTAAAAACACATTTGCTTTTCATATTACATATCACCTATCTTTCCTTAGCTTAGGTTCTAAATAGTTTAACCGACAAAGGAGGGTATCAAACCTAGCTTTCCTTAGCTTAGGTTTACAACATTTAACACACAAGGTAGGATATCACACCTAGCTTTAACTTAGCTTAGGTTTACAATAATGTAATACACAAGGGAGGGGTGTTACATACTCCTCCCCTTAAAATTTTACACCGTCCTCGGTGTATCACTGCATCATGTCCTCATTCACAGGTAGCTGGTTTCTAAATCAACATCTCTCATGGGTCTACCATTTGATGCAATTTTCTCTGATGTACATATTGCTGGGTTGTGTTATATTCTTTCCATGACTAGCCCACATAGTTAACCGGGGGGTTAGAAGGGGGTGGAGCCCCCACTTCGTTGCGCTGATTGCGTAGCGGGGAGAGTCACAGGGGGTTTGAGGGGTGCAGGTAACCCCACTCTATGGGGTCCGGGGCAGCGGCCCAGAAAAAATTGTTTTTGGACCATATATTAGGTTGGGCAGACCTACCTATATTTTTGTGCATGATTTTTCGCACATGGTTTTGGACGCAATGGTTTTTGGTCCATGGTATTGGATGTTTCGACATGTATAAATATGTATTGTAACATTGAAAGGAACATAATGAAAAATCAAGCCGGTAGTCCTAGTTTTGGGATCCGGGGGAAAAGATATGGGTATATATATTTTATGTGTTATGCTCTCGCATTGTTTATTTTCTGTGTTTTATAATTTGTATGCAGGTAATTTCTGTACGGGGTTAAAACCCACATTTGGTATCAGAGCTGTTTTGGCTTCAAGGGGATGCCTTTGTTGCTAAGGGGTTTCTCTCAGGCCTATGGTAGACCCTGTAAAGTGGGAGATATGTGAGATCGATTCTGATAGTGAAAGAAGATGGCGAGCAATGGAAAGATAGAGATCGAGAAATTTAATGGTCAGAGTTTTGAGTTGTGGAAACTCAATATGAAAGATCTGTTGGTGGATAAAGATCAGTGGATCATGGTAGATCTAGGTACTAAACCAACGGGAGTGTCCAATGAAGGATGGAAGAAGTTAGATCAGAAGGCAAAGAGCACAATATGATTATGTGTCTTAGATTTAGTATTGCTGAATGTATCAGGGGAAGCTACAGCTAAGGCTTTGTGGGAAAAGTTAGGGGCTTTGTTCCAATCTAAGTCTCTGGTGAATAAATTGTTCCTATGGAAAAAGCTGTATAACCTGAGGATGAAAGATGGAGACTTGGTGATAAATCATCTAAATGCGTTTAATATTGTGGTAAGTCAGCTATCGTCTGTTGATATCAAAACTTCAGATGAAGAGACGTGCATTAGTTTGTTGTGTTCTCTACTAGATTCGTGGGATAATCTGGTTATTGCAATAGGTAGCAATGCAACTACCTTGCAGTTTGATGAAATAGTCTCATCCTTGCTGACAGAGGAGATGGATGGAAAAATTTGGAGAGCCAAAATGGTGATGCCTTGTTTGTATGAGGACGGTCCCAGAACAGAAAAAAAAAAAAAAAAAAAGTCATTGAGTGGGAGATTTAAATCTAGAGGGAGATCTAAATCTCCAAGAAAACCTGTAAAGGTGGTGCGCTGGAAATGCGGAAAGGAAGGGCACTACAAAAGGGACTGTAAATCTAAAGCTCCTAATAAAGGAAAGGGATTTGATGATGCTCCTTCTGCAGAGGCGAAAACCACCTCAGATGAAGGTGGGGATGTGTACTTGGCTTCTTCAAGTACACATGTAGATCATGAGACATGGTTGATTGACTCAGGTGCATCCTTTCACTTCACTCCCTATAGAGAGTGGTTCTGCAAGTATGAGAAATATGATGGTGGTGATGCCTTCTCGGGGGATGATAGGAAGGATAGAATCGTTGGTCGTAGAAAAGTAAAGTTGAAGTTGCAAGGGGGAAGGGTTAGAACACTTCTGGGTGTTATGAATATTCCTGCATTAGCTAGAAAATTGATTTATGTAAGCAAGCTAGATGATGCAGGTGTAAAAACAACATTCGAGAAGGATACTTGCAAGATGGTTCGGGGGGCACTAGTATTGATGCGGGGAGTTTGAATTGGAACTCTGTACAAGCTGCAAGGTAGCACTGTTATTGATGGGTGCAACAGTTCTGTGGTTCCTAAAAGTGGAGCAGAAAATCTAGTGGTCTATGGAGAGAAGACCATGTTGTGGCATCAAAGGCTTGGACATATTGGAGAGAAGGGCCTTCAAATACGTCATGGTAAAGGTATGGTAGAAGGTATGAGTAATAGCTCTTTGGATTTTGATTTATGTGAAAATTGTGTATATGCGAAGCAGAATCAGGTGAGTTTCCCCACTGGTGGTAAGAGGGCGAAATAGATATTAGAGCTTGTGCATAGTGATGTGTTTGGACCTATGAAGGTTTCACCACTGGGTAAGTCTATGTACTGTGTATCATTTATAGATGACTTCTCAAGGAATACATGGATATCTTTCCCTAAGAAGAAATCTGAATTCTTTGATAGGTTTAAATAATTTAAGGCTTTGGTGGAAAACCAGACATAGAAGAAGATAAAGGTGTTAAGGACAGATAACGGTGGAGAGTTTTGCAGTAAGGAATTTGAAGAATTATGTAAGAATTGTGGTATAGCATGGCAGAAGACTACTCCATATACACCTTAGCAAAATGGAGTTGCAGAAATAATGAACAAGACGTTGATGGAAAGGGCAAGAAGCATGTTCAGTGATGCCAGGTTAGGACAGGAATTCTGGGCAGAGGCGGTGGAGACAGCATGTTACCTAGTCAACAAATCACCTTCATCAGCGTTGGAGTATAAGACTCCACAAGAGGTATGGACTGGTAAGAAACCCTCTCTTTCACATATGCGGGTATTTGGATGTGATGCATATGTACATGTCCAGAAGGAGAAACGAACCAAGTTGGATAGTAAATCTAAAAAGTGCATCTTTATTGGGTATAAGAATGGTTTAAAGGGTTATAAGCTTTGGAACCCAGTAACAAGGAAGGTTGTGTACAACCGAGATGTGGTATTTAGAGAGGTGAAAGATGTTATTAAATGTAACAGCCCAAAACGGATATCTAATTAACTTATTAACATTAAATTTAAACTATGAAAAGTGCTTACCTAAGCTTACCTGTGGTAGAAATAGGCTTACCGCAACAGGGTTTTGGGGACGACTCTCCTCCCAACCGTAGGCTCAATTGTGCAGAATTCTGCTACAACTGGCCACCCCCGAGCCCTCAGTCAATGACTACTGCCAGTGCTCCTAAGTCTTAATATACCATTCTCCCAAGAGAATGAAAGATAGAATCTCGGAATGATAGAATGCAAGAATGCCTCTCATCTTCCTCACCATCTATTAAATAGAACAAACATTGGAAGGGGAACCACATGCACACACTCCATGTGTCTACATGCAACTTTGATTTTTTAGCTTTCTTGTTTTATTTCTTTACTTTTCTTTTGATTTTTAGCTTTCTTGATTCTTTTTATTGCTTTCTTTGTTTTATTACTATTTATTCTTATTTAGAGCTTTTAGTGTAGTTATTACTATTTTTATTATTTTTACTTATTTTCTTGTATATTTTTA
>APFE030446662.1:27903-43227 GCA_000404065.3 Pinus taeda
GACCTCATCTGCCCCAAGGCAGGCATCCGGTCCGGTACTCAATGACCCCGGGCATCTCGCAGGCTGGCCCACTCCCTCCACAACTACTAAGGCGCACACCCACAGGCATCGAAGTCCTTTACATCCCTTCCAGACTTCGGCATCCCAATCCAATAACAGGCACCTAGCCTGGAACATCAAGCACCAAGCCTGGAATCATCAGGCACCAAGCCTGGAATCATCAGGCACCAAGCCTGGAACATCAGGCACTTGCCCTTCTCAGATGGTCCCATGGCTCTTCAAGAGCTATCCATCAAGAGCTATACACAAGACAAAGGAACCACTGGCATATGTAGTGTTGATTGAGTTTTGTCCCCAGCCCATATGGTGTTACTTATTCTCCCTCGTGCGTATGGGCTCGCACGAGATCATCAAATAAACTGGCCCTCTCGGCCCATTTGTGGAGTCCTGTGAATCATAACATCTCAACATGCATCCAATGCATTAACCATACCATCATAGTATCATAGGAAATAATCCACATGCCAACTCTTGCAAGGAACTACATGCTCACGCATGTCATAGATTTGTACGGAACTATCACATGCTTCAGTTATACCATCACATTATTATATCAAGACATATCATGAGTTAACATAAAGGAACCACATGTCAATAATCCTCATATTATAATATCATAATTCCTATGCCACGTTATATTATAATATCATAATTCCTATGCCACGTTATGCATATCATATCGATCATGAGTATTGAACATTAAATACTTATCATCAGGTAGTAAATGAAAATGTCAATATACCTTGACATTTATGCATATCGCTATTATCGTATAGATACCTTATCACTATAAGAACCATATGTACACCATTATCTTCCTACCATGATATCATGAAACATCGTCAGTATGTTTTCATCAAGGTGTCAATCACTTTTCAATAATCATTTTGACTTCTTTCTACTAGGTAGTTGATCACTTACACCAATGGTATCATCTTCGAAGTACATCGTTAAATTTCATAATTACCATCTTAAGTCTTAATCTCTCGGCATATATTCTTCCTTCCCAAAGGAAATTTTGGTGAAATTCATTACTAGTGATACCATCATTATTTAAATCATCTTATCTCAAAATTAAAATCCCCTGATTCCAATATCGCTATTGCAAATACTATTTCCATCATGATTTAACTCTATATCATGCTTAATTGATTTTCACGGGGATTTGTTGACCAATGTTGACTTATTTAACAGTTAGTACTTCAAAGAATTATTTTCTTATCTCATCGAGTTTGTCACGTTCGATACTAGTTGATTGCTTAATCATAAATTGACCCCTTCCTCCAGTTGGGCAAAATACTCTTTAAATAGTATCTTCATTCAAGTTGGAAAACATACCTTCCTATATCTTCTAAGTTATCATTACTTGGTCATCATTACTCTTCCCAACTTGGGTATTATCTGAAAAATAACTTCAAGAAGATATATGTAATCCGCTTATCCACATAATAAAATTACTTGACCATACGCCTTGTTGTCCATAATTCATTCATATAGTGAGTCACCTATGGAAAACTTTACAATGTGGCTCTCCCATTAGAGGGAAAATTGTTATAGATGTTGTCATGTACACACTTATCCTTTCCCACCATTTTATCATACCGTCCAAGTTCCATAAAATTATTACCATAATTATTCAACTTCATTGGTTGATTGCCAATATTTCTTCTTTAGGTGTATCCTCCTTAGATAGACCTTACAGTGATACCATTAGAATACAAAGTTACCAAATTCTTCCATTATTTTCAAAATACCACAATACTCTTCGTTTATGCCCAAAAGAGGTTGTTTCTTCTTACTATTTTATTATCTTTGTTGTGATATTTCTTCGTTATGACCTTAAATATTTGACCCAAGCTGGCCATAATCACGTGAACTATCATTAGTTACCAAAAAAAATTTGCAAGTTTCTTCTTCCCATTTCTGTTTAGACAAGTTTAACCATTACGAACGTCATGTAACATTATACTCAACATCTGAACTTTAATCCAAATCTGTATGGATTGCCACTGAGACTAAATATACCATCTCGTAGCTTGATGATGTTCAATATACAAATGATATGAGAAAATACATGTAATCTGAATGGAAATTGTAATGCAAAATGAAATTTATTAGAAGATCATGTTAGGAGAGTTGTGTTCTTGCAATAATGGACCAGAGAAATGCCAAGCAACTGCTATTGCTAAAGGGCATTAATCGAACAAATAATTAGTGAATAATATGATCAACATTCACAGAATGTTATTTCTGTGTTTCTAGATCAGACTGAATCATAGATGCAGGTGAAAAATGATCACTAAAGGTAAGTGCTATTTACACTGTGTTTGTAAAGCGAACCAGTGGTGAGTAGTTGCACCAGCATTCCAGTATACCATATCAAGATTATAGGATTACATACTTTTCCAATGAATTACTGAATCATAAAAGTATATCTTAATTATGTCATACCATATAATGAGATATTAATGTGAACAGAAAACCAAAGAATCTGCATGAGAAAGAAATGAGGAACTAACGAATGCACAAGACTTTAAGTTATACTAACATTATTCTACTGTCAAGAATCTGATTGTTGTAGCTTATTGCGAAGAATATAGCTTTCCTTAGATACCAGATTGGATAGCTAATTAAAAAAACTGCAATGTGATGTGAGTCACTAGATGATCCAATCCATCCACTAATTTACCTTTCAAATGATCATTGAATGCAAGATAAGGGGTACTAATGATCTAGATTCTATCAATCACGGAGATGTGGTTCAATATCCACCAAAAGTCGAAGAAGTGCTTCGAGTCTCGTGACTAAAGAATCTTTTTCCTATTACAAGATTAGCATCAATCCCGTGGAAAGTATATTATCTACAAAGTGGATGTCTTTTAACCAGTTAAGGCCCATGAAGAAACTGGTCATGAATAGTCCTCATGACTGGACAACATAATTACATAGTGGAGCTTTCTGGATAACCCACGTAAACCTTTTTATGAAGAAAAACTAGTACTATCGAATGATTTATTATATGCTTTGAACAAAGTCGTATGACCAAGCAAAGTAAAACTAAAGTGACATTTTCCTCACATTGAGTTACTATTTTCATGTCACAGTATAAAATTTGTATTGATGTTTAGTCATAAAATTTATGAGTCAAGCATAAAAAATATTCCACACCATAAAGAAAAGACACTGCCACCCGACCCAGAACCAGATCGGATGACTGGGAAGGTCATGCCTCCCCAATACAAAAAAAAATAATCATTTTATTAATTATATGGTCTGCCTGCAAGTGCACGCGCGAAGGCAACACCATTTAAAATCCCTTAAATTACAATACAATTAGGCGTAAAATTGCCTCCCTAAGACAAAAAATTGTAAACTTGTCAAGAAATCTGTCCATACTGATCAACCTCATATTGTGATTTGAAACATTCAGACACCTGCAATCTTGCGATATACACTTACAAATTTACAGACTTGTTATATAGCTTCGTATATAGCTCGATCAGCCGCACCTCCGGTGTCCAAAATCTGAAAAAGCAAAGCGGTACTAGACCCGCAGAATTAACAGACAATGAAATGAGTGTACCCCGCTGATGTAAATGGATTATCAAATGCTGAGCGCAATAGCGGAATAAAATATAGATGTGGAGGTATAACTAACTGTAAAAAGATTCATCTATCTGCAAAAAGATTCACCCATTGATTAATTGAATCCATGGAAAGCTACGCGCGATTCCTCATTTGAATTACGTGGGAATTGAATGGTTAAATTGTTTGCAGATAGATATAAAATCAGAACAGGTAGATATAAAATCAGAATACTGGTGAAAAAAAAAAACTTCCACATGTGTTATCAATAGGATTTGTTCAGGATGAGATGTTGGTTCATGAATACAACGTAATTTATAAAGCTACTAATCAGAATGACTCAATGAACCTACATGAAGATAGACAAGCAATAGCCAAGTAATGCCTTTAGCTATAGAATGTTATATTGAAAGCAAAAAAAAACGAGGAACTGAATCTGTTTACATCCTAGAGCACTTTACTTTTAGCAATTACCTAGTCTTTCAAAATAATATGCCAATGATAGTTATCCAAAAGAAGCAATTCGTAAATGCTCCTATTATACCTCAACACAATATGCCAATGTTTTGAGCTTACTAACAATATCTTCAATGCTTAATTAGGTGCTTCCAAGATATGACAATATAATTAATGATGTGAAGTAGAGAAGCACAAGATGAGTGAACTAATTGCAAAAAGTGGCTTATTACAAGAATGAAACCATAAGTACATCTTCTTCTTTTAACATATGATTGCAATTTCTTTGATAACAATAGAGGTATAATTCTGGTATAATTATTTAGACAATATGCTACATCATAATAGATTTATAATTAGAGGCAACAATGCTACCTTTAAGGGAGATAGAGACAACTCAGAGCATGAGTTAATACCAATCAAATCCACCATTTATTCTTTAGAGCACTAGTGTAAATGAAAGATTATGTATTAGCAATGAGACAAGAGAACTATACTGAAGATATTGTATCAAATTGTCGACAAGTTATTTGTCATCCAATGCCTACAATCTTATGAGCAAATGATAGTACTTAGAGAAAGCAATGCAATTCAGATTTTAAAATGACACTAGTGAATGACTTTAGGACAACAGAAAAATGGTTGTGTTTTAGTGAATTTCTTTTGATGCAAAGAAATCTAAAGAGTGCCAAAACAGTCCTAAAATTGTTGTTTCCTTTTGCTTTGAGTTTAGTGTGTTTGAGAGAGAGAGGCAACAATTCCTAGAAATTTATTCCTTCTTTTTCTTTTATTTGACAAATACGAAATTCATTGCGTGTATAACTATTGTTGGGGTTATCCGCATATAAAAGGAACAATTAGTTTGATTTTTTAATACAACGACTCATGCATGCTGGTAAGTTCTATGTATAACTTATTCTACAACTGCAAAATATCCACCTTTTTAATTAGAATACTACGGCTATTCACATGGGTTTTTTCTTTAGTTCTATAGTTCTAGTTTCTGTACTCTAGTTCATAATCGCCTTCCTTTAATTACAAGATGACTGTTCCCTCTATCCAACTATTTCAGTTCATATCAAGTTTAATTATTATTGCATGTTCTCTTTAATTGTAAATTCGAGTATCATAGTTGCTGGAACTTTGTTCATCTCTAGAAAAAAAAAAAAAAAAATCTTTCAAAAGTAAGACAAAGTATTACTTTACTGACCATCAACTAGATCTAGCGTACCGGTCCTATGTTCTTAGAGACAATTTGTTCGTAGATTTTATTTTATTTTTTTTATACTCATAACACTAAACCTATAACGTATTGGCTTTTCCTACCAATACATACTCATTAAATGGAAAGGTTAATCTACTAACATGCACTTCAAGTCCTACGCCAACTCTTACGATATATTAACAACAATAAGTTCTCAAATTTGATACCATGTACGAAGAATAAACAGGCAGAAACATAAAATAATCTTTGCTAAGAATCTGCAAGATAATCTAGCCTGATATCCAAAGAGAATAAGCTTGCAATTTATACATTATTTAACCTCATATCTACTAAAATTGACCAGTTATGTGGCTAATGTTATACTAGTGCCTATTTGTAGTTTGCATTGGTCTAATTTGGACGTTCCAGAATGCCATTGATATATTTTCTCTAGACTTGGCATTTATGTGCTGTATAATAGTGGCAAATGTTCGCAAACAATCAACTACCAATGTTTATTAATGATTTAATGACCAGATAACTTTCAGAAGTTAGTCTTCGGATTTATTTCTCCCTTTCTCCCCTTTCTACACTTCCATCCTGAAGTAGTTTCAGTTTGCGTTGGATATCAATGGGGAGAAACAAGGCGCTCCATTCAGAAAAGAATCTGCGAGCATGCAGCTGACCTGAGACATGGGAGAACAAAGTCTTCGGCCTTAGCAGAGCATGTGGACAAGACTAGGCATCATGTCTGTATTGAGGAGGCCAAGGTTATTGCCAAGGTGGCTCAGTTCCATCATTGTAAGTTAAGGGAAGCTATAGAAATTGAAAAGAGGCCTAACAATCTCAACAGAGATGATGGCTGGAAGGTAAGTAGGTGTTGGATCCCCGCCCTGTCTTCTTAGTGTTTCTTCCCCCCCCCTCGCCCCTTTGTTCTTGAGCTTACATCGTTCCCCTTGTTGCCTTCCGTTTCTTCCTCATCCGCCTTGATCTAGGGTTTCCTGTAGATTTTATCTTGTTCTTCACCTCCTGTGTCTCTTTGTCGCTCTTCCAGGTTGTTTTCTTTCTGTTCGTTTTATAGATAGCGGGCAACTGTTCATTCTCCTTTATTTGTTTTCGAGTAGTGTCATTAAGATTATCATTTCTTCTCTTTTTATTTTTAAGATAATATATTATTTATATATATTTATTATTATATATATATATATGATTTATTTATTATATATATTGTATCAATTTAAATTAAATCAATAAATTAATTTTTAAAACTAATATGAATTTTTTTATATATTATTTTTACCTTAATTTAGTTTTCCATTAAAATTAATATGAATTAATACAAAATATATTAAAATAACAATAATAATATAATATTAAAATAATAATAATTCAATAATAAATTAACTATGTATATATGCTTTTATTATTTAAATAATAAATTAAATAAATTACTGTTTAAATTAATAAAAAGAAAGGATCTAGGCCTATATTATATTTTTTTAAATAATAACATAACATTAGTATTAGTAAATAATTTATATTCCCATTATATTATATTAATAATAATTAATATGTTATAAAACATAAACTGCATTTTTTATTAGGACATATATATATATATATATATATATATATATATATATTTATTATATATATATAATTTAAATAAATTTAAAAATTAATTTTGGAAAACTAACCATGAATTATTTTATATATTTTTTTACCTAATTTAGCTTTTTCCATAAATTTAATTTAAATTAATACAAATAATAATTAATTAATAATAATAATAATAATAAAAATAAATTATATATAATGAATATTATTTTAAATTAAATAAAATTAATTAATTTTTAACTATCCATGAATTTATTTTATATATAATTTTGACCTAATTTAACTTATTTCCATAAAATAAATTATAAATTAATAATAATAATATTAATTATAATAATAATAACAATAATAATATTAAAATATTAAATTAATTTTGACTTGGGTCTTTTAGGCAAAATTAGCCGTTAAATTAGCCGTTGGAATCTCTGCTCAGACTATTTAGCATGCTAGGCTGGATTTGTTTCTTCAACATGTCCTGACGATGAACCACACTGGTTGGTTCGAAACGCGTCGACAAAGGTCTTTTTCATGTGATTTACGCTGAAGCTCTTCTTATAAATGTTATAGATTGTTGACGTAGGGGCTTACAAGATTTCAGTAGAAAAACCGTCTGTATTTCATGTTTCCGCATGGATTTCGACGCCCATAAGCTAATAATGTTTCTGATAAGTGTCTGAAAATATAAATTCTCAGACTCTGTTTTCCGATAAGTGACGGGGATCGATTTTTCGATTTTGATCTAGCTTATAAGCACCTATAATTTATCTGTGACCTGGAACTTTAGCGGTATGCACGCAGCAACGCTGATATGATTTTTTGTGAACCCAGTAGCAGAAAATGTTAGGTTTCCAAGCTGATAATGATCATATATAAAAGGCAAGTGATAACCTTACCTGAGTTATAGGGTAAGATCGGGGTTTGAAAGATCTTATACGAACACGATTATTCTCCGTGATTTCTATGAGCAAAAGTTTGTTGGCAAAGTCTGTGACTGCTTTTTCTGGTACTTCCTATTGGAATCTCTTTCCGATAAGTATCAGTAGACAAGTTGGCATTTAAAAGCTAGATTTTCTAAATTATATATGTTTTTTCCTAAATCTCCTCGGTATTATTTTTATTTTTATTTGGTTGAAATAACATATGGTGGAGAACGAAACAGAGATGGGTATGGTGGAGAACGAAGTAGAGATGGTTATAGTGGAGATAGAAGTGGTTATGGTAGTGGTGGACCTGATAGACATCCTAGTGGAGGACATCATTCACGACCATATTGAAAAGCACGGCCATCATCATTTATTCGTGACGCTTAGCAAAATTATCATAGTAGATGTTCTAAATGGTGTAACAGTTATCTTGTTTTAGCAGTATTGTTCATGAATATTCAAAAAATCAATAGAAGGGTAAGTATTTGTTGATAGATGATGGTAAATACACAACGTAACCCATACTTTATAGAGAAGTTTATATATAATATTTTAAAACTAAGATGATGCGAAGAAACCATTCACCCGGATAGATTTTTTTCATTAGATATATATCACAAATATAATCATGGTTGTGATTGAAGATCTATTTTGCAGTATGATGCAGGCAGATTGAGCGGATTTGGTTGAAAATGTTTCCTTTCCTTTCAAATGATGACGTCTTTTTGTCCTCCCAGTATTGAACAGTAGGTGTAGTCATGTATAAGGTAGGTGAATGCTTTTTTGAACCAATTAAATGTTTGAAATTCTTGATGGTTTTATCGTGGACTCGTATAATTAACCATCTGAATGTCTTGTATAGTGAGGAGTGGTTAACTGGTATGCTGCTTTGTTTGAAATCTTCAGGTGAGTGTACATGTTAACCTTTCTTTACCTTACCTTGTATGTAAAGATTGTTTTAATTTTCTCACCCTAAGATTTTCTCGTAGAATTATAACCTGATCTCTGAGTGCAGATGCATGCAGTTTCTGCTTGATGCATCTGATATGTGCTACGCAAGGGGTTATTAATAGGCTTGGATAAGCTGGTTAATAAATTCACTTGTTTGAATTTAGGCTTGTTTATTGGAAGGATTACAAATCAAATGAAATAAATATAGGGGCTTTCAATGGTTTGATTGAAAAATTTATTGTGCCATTTTACTGATCTCTTAGTCGCAGGAGGTTCTCATTTTGAAATTGAAAATGAAAGTAATAAATGTTTTAAAATAGCTTCCGTGAATGTTTTGATGTCAAAGAACTTGAATTTTACCATGTTTTTCTTCAAAACTAATCTGCCGAATATATCAGGAAAATTTTGCGGTGATACAACTGTGAACAATGGATTGTTTTGGAATATAGAGATATTGAAAATACATGTGGAGAGTTGTTACTGTGATGTTGGGATTGTGATTGTTTTTCAACTGAAAGTGAAAACCTCTTAATTGCATTCGATGAAATGGAATTCTTCTCTCACTATATGCATGCATGTGGTATTATTTTTGTACATGAATTTTTTTTTATCCAGAAATGATTGTTCTCTCTGCATTTTTCAATTATGAAATTCCTCTGGTCTCCATCCTTCCGTTAAATTGAAATCGTCCTTCCACAGCAATACGTTTCATACTGTATTGTGAAGTTGCATTCTGAGGGTTTTTCTATTCTTCCATTTGAAGATTATGTAATTCTTCTGGCAGTATATTCTGAATTGTGCAAATTATTGCAGAACTGCTTTATTTGTGAACTGCAAAAACAAATCGAAGTTTTTTTTAGAGCATGCACTGAAGAGATGATCCTATTATGGTTAGAACTTAGTAGTAATGAGTGCTCAGAATTTTAGAGTTAAGGCAAGAGCTTGACAATGTCCATATAATTTACATCTCTATTTTTCTAGTTAGTACTTATTATTACGTGTACGACCTAACCTTGCAGATCATGTAATCTGCATAGTGTTGATAATTTCAAGTGAGTTATTATTTTCAGATTTGTGACCCAATTACAAGTTTTCTGAGTACATCTGTGCAGATTAGTCATCACACCCTAGCATTCACGTCACTAGAGAAAATACTGTCGGTATTTAGTTTACACAAGAATTTCCGTGTGAAAAATGCAAGTTGGCTACAGGAAATGATCCTCCTCTGTCAATTAGGTGACTCAGGAAAAGTAGTTACTGGTTATGCTGTCATTTAATTTACGGTTTTCAGATGAATGTTTGTAAAGCTATCTATTTATGTAAAATGAGTAGAAATGTGTATTTATTGAAATAAATTTTCAATAGTAAAATATGAAAACATCAAATTGTGTTTATAACTAAAAAGCTACCCTCAAGCACGAAAATTGGAACACCTTGGAGAGAAATTTTATATAGAGAATTTTACAACAAACATTTTGTTGACTATCATATTATACCAATATAGAGAGAAATTATTGTAAGGCTTTAACACTTGAGTTATAGACAAATTATCACAGGCATTCCAAAATTGGTCAAAAGTCGACATGCTGGAGAACCATCACTTTGTTGATAGGGCAAAGATCTATTAAATTTGATGACTGTTACATCTACACAACAAGCGCAATCAAATCTGGTATGTCAGTTTGAATAAGCATTTTCCACTGTTGCCTCTCTCTCTCAAACACACTAAACTCAAAGCAAAAGGAAACAACAATTTTAGGACTGTTTTGGCACTCTTTAGATTTCTTTGCATCAAAAGAAATTCACTAAAACACAACCATTTTTCTGCTGTCCTAAAGTCATTCAATAGTGTCATTTTAAAAGTTGAATTGCATTGCTTGCTCTAAGTACTATCATTTGCTCATAAGATTGTAGGCATTGGATGACAAATAACTTGTCGACAATTTGATACAATATCTTCAGTATAGTTCTCTTGTCTCATTGCTAATACATAATCTTTCATTTACACTAGTGCTCTAAAGAATAAATGGTGGATTTGATTTGTATTAACTCATGCTCTGAGTCATCTCTATCTCCCTTAAAGGTAGCATTGTTGCCTCTAATTATAAATCTATTATGAAGTAGCATATTGTCTAAATAATTATACCAGAATTATACCTCTACTGTTATCAAAGAAATTGCAATCATATGTTAAAAGAAGAAGATGTACTTATGGTTTCATTCTTGTAATAAGCCACTTTTTGCAATTAGTTCACTCATCTTGTGCTTCTCTACTTCACATCATTGATTATATTTTCATATCTTGGAAGCACCTAATTAAGCATTGAAGATATTGTTAGTAAGCTCAAAACATTGGCATATTGTGATGAGGTATACTAGGAGCATTTATGAATTGCTTCTTTTGGATAACTATCATTGGCATATTATTTTGAAAGACTGGGTAATTGCTGAAAGTAGATAAGTGCTCTAGGATGTAAACAGATTCACTTCCCCGTTTTTTTTTTTTTGCTTTCAATATAACGTTCTATAGCTAAAGGCATTACTTGGCTATTTCTTGTCTATCTTCATGTAGGTTCATTGAGTCATTCTGATTAGTAGCTTTATAAATTACGTTGTATTCATGAACCAACATCTCATCCTGAACAAATCCTATTGATAACACGTATGGAAGATTTTTTTTTCACCAGTATTCTGATTTTATATCTACCTGTTCTAATTTTATATCTATCTGCAAACAATTTAACCATTCAATTCCCACGTAATTCGAATGAGGAATCACACGTAGCTTTCCATGGATTCAATTAATCAATGGGTGAATCTTTCTGCAGATAGATGAATATTTTTACAGTTACTTCTACCTCGACATCTATATTTTATTCCGCTATTGCGCTCAGTGTTTGATAATCCATTTACATCAGTGGGGTCAGGCATATAGGGTGCCTCATGGGGTACACTCATCTCATTGTCTGTTAATTCTGCGGATCTAGTACCGCTTTACTTTTTCAGATTTTGGACATCGGAGGTGTGGCTGATCGAGCTCATAACATCCTGGAACATTATATGGTTGAATATGAGAACGACTGTAGCGTTGCAAATAATGAAAATTTCCATTAGTGGGCGGCAAAGCTATATACGAAGTTATATAACAAGCCTAACAATGGAGTTGTCTGTAAATTTGTAAGTGTATATCGCAAGATTGCAGGTGTTTGAATGTTTCAAATCAAAATATGAGGAAATGGTGTTGCCTTCGCGGGTGCGCTTGCAGGCAGACCATATAATTAATAAAATGATTATTTTTTGTGTTGGGGAGGAATGACCTTCCCCGTCATCCGATCCGGTTCTGGGTCGGGTGACAGTGTCTTTTCTTTATGGTGTGGAATATTTTTATGCTTGATTCATAAATTTTATGACATATATATCATATTAATATTACTTCACCATAAATCATATTAATTTACTGAACTAAACATCAACACAACTTTTATACTGTGACATGAAAATAGTAACTGAATGTGATTAAAAGGAAAATGTCACTTTAGTTTTACTGGCTTGGTCATACGACTTTGTTCAAAGCATATAATAAATCCTCCGATAGTACTAGTTTTTCTTCATAAAAAGGATTACGTGGGTTATCCAGAAAGCTCCACTATGTAATTATGTTGTCGAGTCATGAGGACTATTCATGACCAGTTTCTTCATGGGCCTTAACTGGTTAAAAGACATCCACTTTGTAGATAATATACTTTCCATGGGATTGATGGTAATCTTGTAATAGGAAAAAGATTCTTTAGTCACGAGACTCGAAGCACTTCTTCGACTTTTGGTGGATATTGAACCACATCTCCGTGATTGATAGAATCTAGATCATTAGTACTCCTTATCTTGCATTCAATGATCATTTGAAAGGTGAAGTAGTGGATGGATTGGATCATCTAGTGACTCACATCACATTGCAGTTTTCTTTAATTAGCTATCCAATCTAGTATCTAAGGATAGATATATTCTTAGCAATAAGCTACAACAATCGAATTCTTGACAGCAGCATAATGTTAGTATAACTTAAATTCTTGGGTTCTCTGTTCACATTAATATCTCATTATATGACATAATTAAGATATAATTTTATGATTCAGTAATTCATTGGAAAATTATGTAATCTTATAATCTTGATATGCTATACTGGCATGCTAGTATAACTACTCACCACTGGTTCGCGTTACAAACACAGTTTAAATAGCACTTACCTGCATCTATGGTTCAGTCTGATTTAACAACACAGAAATAACATTCTGTGAATGTTGATCATATTATTCCCTAATTATTTGTTCGATTACTTCCCTTTAGCAATAGCAGTTGCTTGGCATTTCTCTGGTCCATTATTGCAAGAACACAACTCTCTCAATATGATCTCCTAGTAAATTAAATTTTGCATTGCAATTGCCATTCAAATTACATGTATCTGCTCATTTACTACTCATATCATTTGTATATTGAACATCATCAAGCTACATGATGGTATATTTAGTCTCAGTGGCAAACCATATAGATTTGGATTAAAGTTCCGATGTTGAGTACAATATTACATGACGTTCGTAATGGTTAAAGTTGTCTAAAGAAGAATGGAAAGAAGAAAATTGCAATTTTTTGGTAACTAATGATAGTTCACGTGATTATGGCCAGCTTGGGTCAAATATTTAAGGTCATAAAGAAGAAATATCACAACAAAGATAATAAATTAGTAAGAAGAAACAACCTATTGTGGAGCATAAAAGAAGAGTATTGTGGTATTTTGAAAATAATGGAAGAATTTGGTAACTTGGTATTCTAAAGGTATCATTGTAAGTTCTATCTAAGGATGATGCACTTAAAGAAGAAATATTGGCAATCAACCAATGAAGTTGAATAATTATGGTAATAATTTTACAGAACTTGGACGGTCTGATAAAATGATGGGAAAGGATAAGTGTGTACATGACAACATCTATAACAATTTTTCCCTCTAATGGGAGAGCCACATTGTAAAGTTTTCCATAGGTGACTCACTATATGAATGAATTAGGGACAACAAGACGTATGGTCAGGTAATTTTATTATGTGGATAAGCGGATTACATATATCTTATTGAAGTTATTTTTCAGGTATTACCCAAGATGGGAAGAGTAATGTATGAACTTACATGATGACCAAGTAATGATAACTTGGAAGATATAGGAAGGAATGTTTCCCAACTTGAATAATGATACTATTTAATAAGAAAGAGTCTTTTGCCCAACTGGAGGAAGGGGTCAATTTATGATTAAGCAATCAACTGGTATCGAACGTGATGAACTCGATGAGATAAGAAAATAATTCTTTGAAGTACTAATTGTTAAATAAGTCAGCATCGATCAACAAATTCCCGTGCAAATCAATTAAGCATGATATAGAGTTAAGTCATGATGGAAATAGTATTTGCAATGGCGATATTGGAATCAGTGAACCAAACTGTAAATGGATGTAAAATCAAGGGATTTTAATTTTGAGATAAGATAATGATGGTATCACTAGTAATGAATTTCACCAAAATTTCCTTTGGGAAGGAAGAATATATGATGAGAGATTAAGACTCAAGATGATAATTATGAAATTTAATGATGTACTTAGATGATTATACCATTGGTGTAAATGATCAAACTACCTGGTAGAAATAAGTCGAAATGATTATT
The DNA here is from genome assembly GCA_000404065.3 of Pinus taeda. Classification (NCBI taxonomy): domain Eukaryota; kingdom Viridiplantae; phylum Streptophyta; class Pinopsida; order Pinales; family Pinaceae; genus Pinus; species Pinus taeda. Next base: position 42,405 of record APFE030446662.1, read on the forward strand.
GAAAAGTGATAGACACCTTGATGAAAACATACTGACGATGATATCATGATATCATATGTTTGATGTACATATGGTTCTTATAGTGATAAGGTATCTATACGATAATAACGATATGCATAGGTATTATGACGTTATGTCAAGGTATATTGACATTTTCATTTACTACCTGATGATAAGTATTTCTTGTTCAATACTCATATGATATGCATAACGTGGCATATGAATTATGATGTTATAATATGAGGATTATTGACATGTGGTTCATTTATGTTAACTCATGATATGTCTTGATATAATAATGTGATGGTATAATTGATGCATGCGATAGTTCCATACAAATCTATGACATGCGTGAGCATGCAGTTCCTTGCAAGATTTGGCATGTGGATTATTTCCTATGATACTATGACGGTATGGTTAATGCATTGGATGCATGTTGAGATGTAATGATTCAAAGGACTCCACAAATGGGCCGAGAGGGCCGTTTTTTTTTATGATCTCGTGCAAGCCCATACGCATGAGGGAGTATAAGTAACACCATATGGGCTGGGGACAAAACTCAATCAACACTACATATGCCAATGGTTCCTTTGTCTTGTGTATAGCTCTTGATGGGTAGCTCTTGAAGAGCTATGGGACCATCTTGAGGAGGCTAGGTGCCTGATGTTCCAGGCTAGGTGCCTGTTATTGGATTGGGATGTCGAAGTTTGGAAGGGATGTAAAGGACTTCGATGCCTGCGGCTGTGCGCCTTAGTAGTTGTGGAGGGAGTGGGCTAGCTTGCGAGATGCCCGGGGTCATTGAGTACCGGACCGGATGCCTGCC
>APFE030446662.1:51240-143235 GCA_000404065.3 Pinus taeda
TTGATACATTTATACGGGGACTTGGCTTCACTAGAAGCAAAGCAGATCATTGTGTGTATTTTAACTTAATTGGTGACCATGTTATTTATCTAGTCTTGTATGTGGATGATATGTTGCTGGTTGGAAATTACAAAGAAATTATCCAGGATTTGAAGACCCATTTGTCCTCCAAATTCGGCATGAAAGATCTTGGTGCTACAAACTATATTTTGGGCATGGAAATTAAAAGAAATCGGACAAAGAGGAAGCTCTGGTTAAACCAGAGGAAATATGTCAACACAATACTACAGAGGTTTAATATGCAGGATAGTAAACCGGTGAAGGTTCCTATTTCTGTAGGTATAAATTTATCTACTGAACAGTGTCCCAAGACACAAGAAGAGGAAGAGGACATGTCCCGTGTTCCATATGCAAGTGCAGTCGGTAGCCTGATGTATGTGATGGTCTATAATAGACTAGACATTGCACATGCAGTGACAATATTGAGCAGGTTTATGTCAAAACTAGGGAAGGAGAACTGGACATCAGTGAAGCGGGTTTTTAAGTATTTGCATGGCACTAGTGATTATGGTTTGTGCTACCCAGGAAGACTAGGATTGCATAGAGTGTTGGATATTCGTGGCTTTGTTGATGCAGACTGGGCTGGAGATATAGATCAAAGAAGATCTAGAAGTGGGTATGTGTTTAACTTATTTGGAGGTGTAGTTAGTTGGATGAGTAAGAAACAATCTGTAGTGGCACTGTCAACTAAAGAGGCAAAATACATGGCAACCACTCATGCAAGCAAGGAAGTAGTTTGGTTGTAGATATTGTGTTCAAGTATGGGGTTAGTACAGGGAGCTATAAGGATAGACTGTGACAACCAAAGTGCATTTTTCTTGGCAAAAAACCCTGCATATCATTCAAAGACAAAGCACATTGATGTTCAATATCACTTTGTGAGGGATATGATAGAAGGCAAAAAGGTGTTGCTAGTAAAGGTGGACAGTTTGACGAATACTGTAGATGCATTGACAAAATCTGTGAGCTCTGAGAAGTTCTCTTGGTGTAGAGAAACAATGGGTGTTGCAGGGTTGGATAAATGACTAAGGGAGGATGACCAAGGCCAATGAATATTGGGGGAGAGGTCGAGTGCATGGGTGGATAATTGGAATACAAGGGTGTAAGGGAGGAAGGGGACAAGATATTGGGTGGGAAATCAATATCCAGGTCAAAAGCAAGCCCTTTGAGGGAGGAGGCATGATTGTGGTAAGCGAGAGATCCACTATCTAGCATGTGGCCCTTGACTTCTCATCTTGCTCCTTGAGTTGACAAGCTAGGGGATTGTGGAGAGCCCAACGTGTGGGCCTATCATGACTAGTTTCTTTCTCCTCAGAATCTAGCACCTGGTGTTTGATATTGGGAGGGATGTCATTGTCAAATAGAGTTGATGTTGCATTATTGTCAAAGGTGGTTGAGGGGAGTCCTCTTCCCCTCCCCCTGCTTGCGTGATGCCTCATACCTCTCTCCCGACTCATGGTGGAGTAGTGGGAAATTATGGATGAAGAATAAGGCTTAGAGGCTGTAGAGGTCACAAAGATGGGGTTGGATAGCCTGATGAACCAAGCTATGAGCATGACGATAAGAGGAATGTAGCAGAGAGTGTCCATGAAGTAAGGAATTAGATGTTGGGAGGAGACGAGTGAAATGGAAGTTCGGGTGTGTGAGGGCAAACCTTGAGAGCTACTAAATTTATTGACCATTGAATCCACTTGTGATGCAAGGGGAAAGGAAGTCACTAAGTGGAGGGTGCCACCATTCCTTACTAGAGAAAGTGGCATAGAGCATGTGTGCACTCAGATCCAGGGTTAATTTTTTATTTATTTATTCAAATTGATATTACTTCAAAATTTCAAAATACATTTGCTAAAGAAACATTGTTTTTCCAGTTTTTATCATAAGTAATTTCTGTTTTCCACAAGGGAAACCAAATATATTGACCACTTACGGAAGAGCAAGTCTAACCAAAATAATACATCTCTCGATTAGAAACAGGCCTATCATCTACTAGACTGCATATAAAAGAAAAACAACTACTGTAAGCCATAACATAAGATCATGAGTTTGAGGAAGTCACTCAAGTTGGATCTTAGATGCTAGTCTCTGGTGGAGATGAGGGATTGAGTACACACTAAAGGTGGCTCTCCAAGTGGGCTAGTTGTGCATGCAGTCTTGCCAGACACGAATGGTAATAATGTTGGACCCACTTGATTTCATTCAAGGTAGAAATTATGTCATTCTAATCCACGTGCTTCTCTTTCAAGACCCCGCCTAGAGAGGTTTTCATATGCCCATGAAGGGTGATGGAATTTAGGTAGTGGCTCCATCTTCCCCTTGTATGACCAGGGTCGAGATCCCAATGGGCTACCTCCTCCAAGATTTCATAATATAAGAAAACTTGACAGTCATTGGTGGTGAGGGTCTTGAGTTGGTGAATATCTTCACAAATTTTGGGAGGGGTAGCTAAATGGAAGATAATCACAACCTCTTGTGCCTAGGCTTGGGATCTTCGTCTTCCTTGGGGGAAACGACCACCTCCCACTTGATGATTGTGCATGTGTTGCTGGGGAATGATGCATTGATAAAAATAGAGCTAATCATAGAAGCTAAACCTCAATAATATAAGAGAGAAGATACAGAGATTGGGGGTACCGAAAGGAGGACTAAGTCGAATATTGATGAACAAGCAGGTTAGTTTAAGCCCACGCAAGATAATAGTACAAAGAAACAAAGTAGCAAATAAAAATCCTTGGGTAGAGTTACTCTTCAACCAACGGCCATGACAAAGAAAGTCGTAATGCAGATCACCAAGAAACACTATGAAACAAATTAAATCGTAATAGAAAGAATCAGAGCTAAGAGAAATATGAACGAAACTGAGAGTAACATATACTGCCCAGATAGTAACATCCCACATTGCCCAAGTTGTTAAGTGCACTTGCGCTAGAGAGGGGGTTTCGGTTGCTACAATAATAAACATTAGCTTCAAAGAAGGCCACACAATCCAGTACCAAATCCTTTTGATGTGACCAGAGTCGAATGCTAATCCATTATTCCTCTTTCCTTGCGAACACCAAGTCGCTTTGAATACATGAATCAGTCTAAGGTGCATGCAGACCCAAATCACGTTGGCTCTAATGTTTGAGACATGTAATCTTGCTTCAGGAAGATGCAAAAGTGTAGTCCATGTGTTTACAACTGTGTCACCATACTTAGACCCCTCATTGTCAGGAGACCATGAGAGTAATCCCACCTGTGACGGGGAAGGGATCGTAGCATACCATAAAGGCAGGAGGACAAAGTCTCTCCAAACAAAGTTGTGAAATAAATAGAGACTTACCATAGTATTGAATTGAAAAGGATTAGTCACATGCATAGTGCATGCTTATATGCCATGGGAGGAGGAGGGGTGGCAGGCTTTCTTACCATCCTCCATCATTTTCTCGATAGCCACACCAATCAGGGGAATATTATTAATATTATTAATTGAATTGTTTTCTTTTATATTTTATAAGTTAAACAATGTCACAAAATATTTAATACAATTTCTTTTTTAAACTTACAATAATTATTACTTAAATTATAATAATAATGAAAAAATATCTTTACTTAACTTTAATATAAACATAATCATAACTCTAAACTCCAAATAAGTATATAATTTAAACCATTCAATCAATAGTAAAATATAAACATTTAATCATAAGTCTAAAATATAAACATTTAATCATAAGTCTAAACTCTAAATAAGTACATAATCTAACCCATTCAATCAATCTTATTATTTTTATATATATATTTTTGCTTTTTATCTTTAAAAAACAATAAAATGTATTATTAGCAACCCTAACATGCAACAAAGTAACTAATATTAAGGAGAATAAGATTATCTAGTTATATTCAAAGGAAAATAAAAATAGGAAAAGTATAAAATAAAAATAGGAAATGTATATTTATATTTCATTTAAAATTTACTATAGATTTATTATTAAATAATCTAAATTAATTGTTGATTATTTTTCAAATTTTGGTAAGAACATGTTGGAATTATAAATTTAAATTATATAATTTACACAATTTGAAGTTCAAAAGTTTTTTTAGATTTATTATATATAAAAAATGTATCGTAAACCATTGTAAATTTACAATTTCTTTAAAATTATATCATAAATTTTGAAAAAAAATTCAAATATTAATAAATTTTGATAAAAATTATCAAAATCCCTAATAATGACAAAAATACCTAAATATCTAATAATTAAAGTGCTTAAACTCTTACCACAATTAACACATCATTAAATCTAACGCCAATAAGCATCTTTCATATCAAAACTTTAAATATTTATATATTTAATTTTTATTATTAGAAAAAGCTATGTAAAATTTGTATTTATAAAATTTTGAATTTTTTTTTATGAAAAAATTATGAGATACAAATATTTATATTTTGGTCTTATTCAATAACCAAGTTTAAAACCAAATAAAATTGAATATATTATTATTTAAATTAAAAATAATATAATAAATAATTTAAGATACACTCAATCAACATAAAATACACCTACTTATAAATTAGTAACATATATGTTATGATATTTATTACGAAATTGACATGCTCAGCTGAAGAACGTAGCATATTCTATTTAACAAGCATACACGCAATAATGGATAGACATTAGACGGTATGGAACTTGAAGCGGAAAAACAATCCACGCCATATAAATTGAAGTCCCACGTCACATCTCTCCTCGTATCCTAATCATCCTAGTCATTACGTATAGGAACAGAATTTTAATACCGTAGGAAGGTTGATCATGCTAAAAATAGTTATGTAATGTGGAATTTCAGAAAGAAAAGAAAAACATATTTCACGAATATCTATTTAAAATATAAGAAAATAAATATTAAACAAAATTAGCTTGTCACGAGGATTAGCAATCTCATGAGCAATATAGTTGTTTAATGGAAAAGGGTATAGTAGTTTATTCGGGGAGTTGTTGGAATTTGCCTAATTAAAAAAAAAAATAGTAGTAGCAAAGTTTGAATCATATTTTTGATAGTGGAAATAGATTCACCACTATTAAAAATCTCTAGGGCATCCGAAATCTTGAAGTTTGACAATTGTAACTTGGATTTACAAAAATCCCAGTCAGATTTGATCAAAATCTTGTCAGAATTTCCATAATTTTCACGACAAATTTGCAAACTAGTTAGACTACGACATGGAAATGAGGAAAACTTCAATAAAGAGATATATAATAATAATAATTATATTGCTATATATAAACTATATATAATGTATATGTATATGTATATGTATATGTATATGTATATATCTATATCTATATCTAATATCTATATCTTATAATCTATAATATATATATATATATATATATATATATATATATATATATATATATGATAAAACTTACTCTTATATATATGGGGGCTAGTTAGACTACGACAATGGAAAGAAAATTTCAATAAAGAAAATATAATAATAATTATATTAATCTATATATATATCAAATTATTTAACTATTAATTATAAAAAAGGTTGGTTTTTATATGATGTGTGAGTTAGTAACTCCAAATGAGATAGTGGGGGTATTTTATAGGGTGGACACATGTCAAAGCATGTAAAAGTAGGTGGATGACACATGGCTCAAATATGTTATGTTGATTAGAGGGCACTGTAACCCATTCATTCTCTTGAATGTTTTGATGATGGATGTTAATGAGTAATGTGAGCAACGAAGCATGGCAATATGGGAAGGTTGATGGTGGGAGGGTGAAGCGATAAGCTTTTAGATAATTTTCCTAGGCTCGTATCATATGAAAATCACTACTATGAAGGGGCAATTATCCCAAAGAATGGCCACAGTGTTAAGGTCCTTGACGTGGGATACTGAGAAAGCACATATTTTGTTTGTATTAGCCTTACCTTCATTACTGTTCGAGATTACATGGTGATTGTTTAAGGAAGTGGGTTTTGATTTTTGTTTGAGTCTGGTGTGCCCTCTATATGTGTACAAATTAGGCTTTGGTAGTGTTAAAAGAGTCAATGTGAGCTATAACATAGGGCTTTATTACTGTGTTCTTGGTGCCATGACCCCTATTCGTAAAAGCGTCCAAGTGACTAAAGGGCTTACTAAACCTTCTAAGTAGCATGTGAAACAAGAAGGTTTATGTTCTATAGAAATAACTCAAAATTTGTAGTTGCTAATGAAATCATACTGAAATCAATAGACAAATTTCTTCTACTCAATCTGTTGAAGGGAAAACATACAATAAAAACGCATAGAATCATTCAATCACAATGAACACAGTTTTTACCGGGGAAACCAGCTGGGAAAAACCCCTCCTCTGTTTGTATTATATCAGATGAGACAATGATCTATTATAATGACAACTTCAATCCTTGAAGCTCAACCTACATTGCAATACTAATCTCCTCCTCTTAACTCTGCTTTGTCTAATACTTAGCCAAAATAAGCCTCTTGCTTCCTCCTATTTCCTTGCGTAATTCCCGCTCCAAAAGAATAGGGAAAACTCTTATTTCCTTACATAAATCCCTCACCTGCTTAATGAAAACTTTGTACACTCACTAATATACAATAATGATTACAATTATGCCTTTTTTCTCCACTCCACTAGGCAATTCAAATTGCATGCATAACTAGGGCTATTATTAGTAAATTGACTAGTTAACTGAGAGATCAGTGAGTGAAGAATAGTTACAACTATTCAATTGAATTCATACTGACTTTATTCTATACTACAACTCAAATAACTTAGTTTCACTAAATATAACCCCACTATATAGCTAGATCTTTAAAGCAATCAACTCATGCACAACTCTACTTCTTGCCCACAAATTCGAATTGACTGACTTAACTAAGTGATTTAGCCATGTCACTTCTGCTAACTGTAGCTCAAGTCATCCTGCTGAAGTGGAAATTTGAATTTGTCTATTTAACTAAGGCACAAGCCAAATGAAGCCTTTTCTTGCTACAATTTAACACTTCCTCTTAGCAAGAAAAGGATTATTGGAAGAACCATGTCCACCTTGTTTTGTCTTCAACTCTTCCAGGTTTTCTGTTGATGCAGCTACTTCTTCTGAACTAGAATAATTTTCTTCTGTCCTCTGTGGAACCTGATATGAAGAATTGTTCTTTCCCACAATGCTTATTGAGTCTATCACATCTCTATTTTGTACACAACATGCCTTGCTGCTCCCTCTGAAACTGTGCATCTCCAGCTCCACAATCTTCCAATATCAATGAACACAACTCCTTTTTGTGTCACTAAACATTCGCTCACTGATCTTCCCACTAGAATCCTTCTAGCTGCATTAAGAATTTTGCATATAAGTTCTTCTGGATATGCCCAGAACTAGGGCTCCATCAATCTGCCTCCTAATAGTCCATGGATCCTTTCATGCGTACTGTACTTGAGGTCTTCAAGCTGCTGCATACTGCATATGAAAGTCACTGTTCACAACTACATTTATGAACAATTCCTAGCTTTCTAGATCTGCCATATGTATATGACATATCAACTATTACTGCCACTCTTCTTAGGTCTTTTAGAGCTACCCACATACAATCACTCCTTGAATGATCTAGAGCTCCAAAGAACACTACCCTATTTTTGTAATTTGTTCCTTACATTTTCGAGATCTAGGGCTCTTTAGATTTGCCCTATTTTCTCTGATTTCTTATACAAACTGATCTTTGTGTGTTGGTCCTTATTTTGCTCACTGCTTGTCCTCAATCCATAAACTAACATGATTCCCACACTGAATAAATTCCTTCACTCGAATTCAAGCACCACAAATTTTCTATTTGAAATTTATTTGAGAGCTTATTAGGAACCTCGTTTCTATGCAATTTTCAATAGCTCTGATACCATGTAGAAATAACTCGAAATTTGTAGCTGCTAATGAATTCATATTGAAATCAATAGACACAAATTTCTTCTACTTAATCTGCAGAAGGGAAAACATACAATAGAAACATATATGTAATCATTTAATCACAATGAACACCATTTTTACTGGGGAACCTAATTGGGAAAAACCCCTCCTTTGTTTTTATTTTATAATATGATACAATGATCTATTACAGTGACAACTTTAATCATTGAAGCTCAACCTACACTTCGATATTGATCTCCTCCTCCTGAGTCTGCTCTACCCAATACTTAGCCAAAATAGGTCTCCTGCTTCCTCCTATTTCCGCACAATTCCTACTCCAAAAGAATAAGAAAGCTCCTATTTCCTTGCAGAAATACCAAGAGAAATGGCTCACTTACTCATTGGAAACTCTGTACACTCACTACAATAATGATTACAATTATGCCTTTTTCCCCCACTCCACTAAGAAATTCGAATTGCATGTATGACTAGGGATATTTTTGTTAAATTGACTAGTTAACTCAAAAAAAGTAAGTTAACAACAGTTACAACTACTCAACTGAACTCATACTGACTGTATTCTAGACTAGAGCTCAGATAACTTAGTCTCACTAAATATAACTCCACTATATAGATAGATCTTAGCAATCAACTCATGCACAACTCTACTTCTTGCCCACAAAAATTGAGTTAACTGACTTAACTGAATGATTTGGCCATGTCAATCCTACTAACTGCAACTCAAGTCATCTTGTTAAAGTGAAAATTTGAATTTCTCCGTTTAACTAAGGCACAAGTCAAATGAAGCCTTTTTTTGCTATAATTAAACATGTTCATGGCAGGTTACATGGGCCAAAAACTAAATGTAACAAGCTAAAATCCAACTTTAGCATCACTATCTTATGCCTTAGAGCATGGTGATGATTGTAGACGTGGACGAGGAGGCGAGACGTCGATGAAGTGATGTTTCTGGTGAAAGTGGAGAGTTGGATTCATGACCTTGGAAATTCCCAAAAAAGGCAAACTAAGTTTTTTCAATTGGCTGAGATATATTGGGCTACTAAGGCCATGGTGTCCCATGACCTAGCTCTATGGTACAAAGAAAATGCCAATTTTAAGTATCAAATTGGAAATATTTGAAGGCAAGTTTGATGCCTTCATGAAGGGGGTATTCGATGTCATCATTTATTTGAAGAAGGTCGGAGGCGAAGTAGTTCTAGTATAAGAAATGGAAAGGTTGTGAGGTTCATGGAGTTCTCATGACAACCCCATTTTCATCCTAGAGGACCCCCACCCATTGTATATGCCAAGGCTATTGAATACGCCTAGGTAGAAAGAGTTAAGAAGTCATCATGAAAAGGTAACTTTAGAGATAGCTCAAGAGCATAACCCCTCCCTCACTAGTCTCTAATTTCTACCTCAGTTAGTTTCTTTTTGTTCTTGGTTAATGCCTTCCATCTAGATAGCAAAATGTAGAAGTATTGGTCCTCCCATAAAGATCCTAAACATATTGGGTTTTGGAGAACATCCAACTCAACTAAACACGGAAATTGAGGAATAAATCCATTTGGGTTAAGTGGACAACCAAGAAACATTTTCTAGAAACAAATGAAGACAAGGAAGTTGCGCAAGGAGGCAAGGCCACAACACTTGAATGACTCTCCCTTTGATCCATAAAAATATGTATTTTAAAGTTTATAAGATATTAGGTCACTTTTATTGGGTATATACTCTTAGATATTTCAAAATAAATTAATTTTGGGAATTATCCCTAATTGGTATTCGTAGTAGTTCTTTCTTTAACAAATAAAATATATATAGGAAGTCATTTTTTTTGTAACTTTGTTATAAGCTTATGCTATGGTTTTTATTAATACCAACTTCTCAACTTCAAATAATAATAATAAATGATTTAATATAAAAATTAATAGATAATAACATATAAAATACGAGTACAAGGAAACCAGAGGCCTCAGGATCCTACAAGGAAGCTGTCAGATCTAAAAACCCCAAGGGTGGAGAATAAATTTTCAGAAATCCTAATGGATCAATCTCATTCAAGGACACAGTTGAAGGGAAGGCTTCCATTCTTGCATATCATATCTAAAATCTACTAGGACCCTACATTTTCGTTCAAATGGAACAAGCCCTAACTATGGAGGTAAAATACTTCGAGGTAAACTCATTTTTTTTCTAATCTTCAATCCAAGGCTATAATATACAAGTTTAATGGATTTTGGCTGAGATTTGAAGATTTACACTAGTGGTTTTTCTCTTCTTGTACACCCAACTGTGAGATATAGTTGTGTTCCAAAGGCTTTTTCATAGTGGAATTTGATATACAGAAAGATTTGGAAAACATCCTAAATGCGGGGCCATGGTTTTGGGGTAGGGAAAGGCTCTTTATTACCCAATGGTTCCTTGATTTTGATGACACAAGCATGGTGGTCACAACAATGTTGGCTTGGGTGAGATTACCAAATCTTCCTCTTCCTTTTTGGCATCATCATATCCTTGAAGATATTGGAAAGATTTTGGGAAAATAAAAAAGATGGACAATGACAGAATAGAAAAAGGTATCTTCACAATTTACCAGAATTTGTGTAGAGACTGATCTTAGTAAAGGTCTACATGATCACATCCATTTGAAACATAAAAAATTTCAGTGGATGCAAGTGTTAGATTATGAGAACACAACATTTAGATGTCAAATTCATTTTCAAACATGACATCTACAGAACACTTGCCCACATGCAAAAATGAATCCAAAAAAGAAAAAGAGATAGGTACATAAGCCTAAGGGATGGTAGAAATCTGATCCTTACATTTCTAAAGAAGAAGAAGAAGAGAACATGGAGGATGTTCCAAAAAGAAAAGAATAGATGCAACATGGTAACCTTGTAGATTGGGGTGGCATGGACCAGATAGGAACCGTGAACCACATTCAACAATGTATTGTATTGGTAGAGATTAAAGCAATAATGCAACATAAAGAGGAAACATTCAATGAAACATGCATAGGGGGTGTAAAGAGAACTCATGTATCTGAAATCTTTGTTTCAAACAAAGAAGTTCCTTCTGGGGCAGCTAGAAATGAATTAGCAATAGTAACAAATAAATCCACCTATGGGGTTTGGTAAAAGGTTTGTAAAAAGAAAGGCAAAAATGGGAAGTTAAGTGATTTTTATCACACTTAACCCCGACAAAATATATGTAATCTTTTTCCCCATTTTATTGCTCATGAGTCGAAAGGATAACATGGTTGAATGATTAATAACATCTACAAATTGTAATTTTGTTCCTTGTTTTCAAATTAAATAAAATTATGATTTTTTCTCCATAAAAAAAAATAACACATAAAATTAATTTAATTAATTGAACTTTTTATTTAAGGCATGTTGTTATCTAAGAAAGTATAATTTATAAATTTAAATTGTTTTCAAAATTACCAACTTTTTTTTCAATTTCCTTTTTTTTTTTTTTATTGTGCCTTCTATTTCACATTATAAACAAAATATACAAAAAGGGTGTAGAGTGGTAAGGAGGGTTTACCTCTAGGGAAACTAGGCCCTCCCATGTCAAGAAAAAAACATAATGTTTTGCCTCAAAAAACCAGTATCTTTAGGGTTCCTATGGGGGAACCAATACTTATACAGTTAGTCGTATAGATGGAAGGCATTAACCAAGAACAAAAGAAAACTAACGGATAGAGAAATTAAAGACTGGTGGAGGAGGGGTCATGCTCTAGAACTATCTATAGAGTTACATTATCATGATGGCTGCTTGACTTCTTTTACTTATGTGTATCTGATGGCCTTGGCATATCCAATCGGTGGGGGTTGTCTAGAATGAAAATGGAGTTGTCCTAAGAGCTCCGTGAACCTCAAAACCCCTTTATTTCTTCTCCTATACCTACTTTGCCTCCCATATTCTTCACATAAATTTTGACGTCGAAAGCCCCGTTCAAGAAGGCGTCAAACTTCCCTTAAAAATTTCTAATTGATGCTTGAAATCAATAATATCTATGCACTTTGTAGCTAAGTCCTAGGCCACCATGGCCTTAGTATCCTAGTACATCTCAACCAATTAGAAAAACTTAATTTCCCTTATTCATGAATTTCCAAGGTCACGAATCCAACCCTCCACTTTCATCGGTAATGTCACTTCATCGATGCCTCACCTCCGCATCCACGTCTGCAATCATTGCCTTGCTAGGTGTAAGACAATAATGCTGAAGCTAGCTTTTAGCTCGTGACATTTTTTTTAGGCCATGTAGCCTACTAATAACATGAACCGTCTTGTTTCACATGTTACCTGGAATGTTTAACAATCCATTTAGTCACTTGGATGATTATATGAGTAGGGGTCATGGCACCAGGCACGTAGGAACCAACCCCTTTGATATAGCTCACCTAGACTCTTTTAACACTATAAAATCCAAATTTTATCACATTTAAGGAACACAACAAACTCAAAATTGAGACCAAAACCCCCTCCCTTAAACAATCATCATGTAGCTTGGAATATTAAAGAAGGTAAGGCTAATACAAACCAGAGATATGATACAAATAGCGACATTTATTTAAGTGACACTATTCAGTGAAGGAGAACGAGATTGCCTAGTTACATTCAAAGAAAAGTATAACTTACCATTTAATTTTAGTATGATTTAATTATTAAATATTTTATTTTGTTGTTTAGTATATTTGTGATTAATTTTGTCCAAAATTTAATAAAAATTGGTTAGAATAAAAAATTTAAATGATATAATTTACATAATTTGAATATTCCAAAAATATTTTAATTGATCGAATCTATTTAAGCATAAAAATGTATTTTAAACCATATAAATTACAATTTTGTAAAAAATTATATCATAAATTTTGAAAAAAATAAAATAAAATATCTTATAAATTTTAACAAAAATACCAAAATATCTCATAATTAAACTTTCACTAAAAATTTAACACATTACTAAACCCTAAAGTACCTCACCGCAATAAACATCACCGCAATAAACATCCTCCATGTCAAAACATTGCTATTTATTGTATTTAATTTTATTATTTTAAGGATAATATTTCCATTTGGTAAAAAATCTTATATCTATTTAAAAAAATTGATAAAATTTAAATGGTTTAAAAATAAAACATTTATTTATTTATTTATTTTTCGAAATTTATGTTTTATAACATTTTGATTTTTCAGTATTATTGAGATTGTTATATTTTCCATATATATATTAATATAAAATTCAAAATCCATATAAATAAGTTTAATATATTATTTATTTAAATTAAATAAATAAATAATTTAAAATACATTAAATTAACTTAAAATACATCTATACAAAAAAAATGATGTGGTTATTAAAAAATGTTTCAATAATTTGGTATAAATTTATGAAAATAAAAAAATGGTTTATCAATAATTTATGATGGGAGATTGGGAATAGTTCAATGGTCAAAGTAGTTCTATATCCCATTTAAGGTATCCAAGGTGATCATACACTGCTTATTGGGATATAATCTCACCTACATGGTATTTGCATAATACATATCTCCCAAATTCAATAAGAGGTGACTTCCAAACTACATAACTCTTCCCGAAAGGATGTAACATAATTGGGCATAAATAGACATTTGACATCTATATGGGAAGATTACATCAAAAAATTATGTAAGACTGGTATTACCATCACAAATGTTCTTGTTTCCTTTCGATGGGGTGGTAAACCTATCCAGGGCAAATTTTTTGTTAAGGAGATCTATGATTACATTTCTTATAATCCACTGACCTTTGTATCGATGTGTTGTTATAAGGCAATCTGCTCATGGAACATGCCATTAAAATTAAAGATTTTTAGTTGGCTTGCATGGAAAGACAAGATCCTCTCTCGGGAAAATCTTTGTAAAATGGGTTTTTAAGGCATAGGTAGATGTTATTTATGCAAGGAAACAAATGAAGAGGTTTATCATTTACTTATAACTTGCCCTGTCGCCAAGGCCATCTGGGAGAAAGTTCTGCAACATTTATCCATAGTTGTTACTTGGGATTAGATATTGATAGAATCGTGCATTCAGGTATGGGGGACAAATAGCAAGGAGTTTGGGACCATTCCTTTTTTCATCTTCTGGGATGTGTGGCTTTGTTAGAACACCCTTATATTTGATAAGATGTTTTATGATCTAAAGAGGATTAGCTATAACATTTGAGCTTATTTCAAGGAATATGGTCCGCCACAAAAAATGTATCACAGGAACTCTAGAATCATTAATTGCATGGTTTCTTCAACAATGCTGCAAAATTACATGAAAGTGCATGTGGAGCACAAATTGCCTTCTCTAAAGATTTTTATATACATCTCAGTTGAAATTGCAGTTCTAGAACAAATACCTGGGCATAAGTTATTGCACTATGGGGTCTTTTATTTTGCATTAGATGGCTCTATCTCGACCCTCTGTTTGTTTTTGGTAACTCAAAAATAACAATAGATTGAATCAATGATTGTTCTACCTTCACCCCTCCATTATTATGCAACTGGATGTCAAGATAAATGATCGGAAAAACTGTTTTAAAAAGCTAACTTTTACTCATATATGCATGGGTCAAAATTTAGTCACTAATGCCTCTCACAAGAAGGACACCAAATGGATGAAATTCACTACAAAGTTTTCTTTCATGGTTCTCTAAAAAGCTCAAACAAAATCCCAATCTGTTGATTTTTCATTAAAAAAATACTTTATAGACTTAGTGTTTAAATAGATTGTTAAACAAAAACTTTATATTTAATCTTTTCTGATAAAATCACGTGGCACATCTCTAAAAAGGCAATTTTTTTGTCTCATCTTTGTCAGGTAGTATATGATAGTTACATAATTTAATTTAAATAACGTTTTGTCTTAACTTTCTCATATAATAGACTATACAATTTTTTTCTATAAAATCATGCAAGACATCTCTAATTTTTTTTGTTATATTGTATACGATACTGCATAATTTAAATGATATTTTGTCTCAACTTTGTCATATAATAAATTATACGATGTTAGTACAATGAAGAATTCCTATAATTATAATCCATAATCCATATTTTGTTTATTAACTCCATCAAACTTATGTAAACCATTTTTTACTCCATAAAAATCTTACTAGTTTTTTCTTTCTTAAAAAATATATATTACAACATTCACATGCTCAGCGGAAAAATGTAACGTACCATATTCTATTTAACAAGCATACACGGAATGCGGAATACACACTAACACGGCATCAGACTTTTAAAATGAAAAAGATGAATAAGATTATATATATTTAAAATATAAGAAAAAAGTTAGTTTGCATGAAAATTAGGGATATCAGAAGAATGATGGTTTTTTATTGGGAAAGAGTAATATATATATAAATATATAATATAGTGGGTTGTTAAATGATGTTTCAGTTCGTAACTCTAAACGATATGGCGGGCACATGTCAAAGCATGTAAAGATAAGTAGATGGTACATGGCTCAAATACATGGTAGCCCTATATCCTCTTATATTGATTAGAGGGAAGTGTAGCTCTATTCATTCTCTTGATTGCTTTGATGATGGGCGCCCTATATCCTCTTATATTGATTAGAGGGAAGTGTAGCTCTATTTATTCTCTTGATTGCTTTGATGATGGGCGTCAATGAGCAATATGAGCGATGAAGCATGGTGGTATGATAAGGTTGGTGGTGGGAGGGTGAAGCAATAGGTTTTTAGATAATTTTCCTAGGTTTTTATATATTTTTTTCCAGATCTGTATCATATGCAAATCACTATTATGATAGATAATTATTTCAAAGTATCGTGACAATGTCAAGGTGTTTAATGTGGGATGCAAAGAAAACATATTTTTGGTTTGTATTAGCATTGCCTTCATTATTATTCAAGACGACATGGTTATTGTTTAAGGAAGTGGGTTTTGATCTCTGTTTGAGTTTGGTATGCTGTCTATATGTGAAAAAATTAGGCTTTAGTAGTGTGAAAAAAGTCAAGGTGAGTTATAACAGAGAGCTTGATTACCGTGTTATTGGTGCCAAAGCCCCTACTCGTAAAAGAATCCAACTGACTAAAGGGCTTGCTAAACCTTCTAGGTAGACTGTGAAACAAGAAGGTTTATGTTCTTGGCAGGTTACATGGGCAAAAAAATGTAACGAGCTAAAACCCAACTTTAACATTATTATGTTATTCCTGTCAAGGTGACGATTGCAGGCGTGGATGAGGAGGTGAGATTTTGATGAAGCGAGGTTGCCAGTGAAAGTGGAGAGTTGGATTCATGACCTTGGAAATCCCCAAATAAGGTAAACTAAGTTATTTCAATTGGTTGAGACATATTGAGCTACTAAGGCTATGGTGGCCCATGACCTAGCTCTAGAGTGCATCAGAAATTGCCAATTTTAAGTATCAGATTGACAATCTTTGAAGGCTAGTTTGAAGCCTTCATGAAGGGGGTTTTCGATGTCATCATTTATTTGAAGAAGGTGGCAGGTGAAGTAGTTCTAGTGGAAGAAATGGAGAGGTTGCAAGGTTCATGGGGTTCTCATGAAAACTCTATTGTCATCCTAGATGGCATCCACCCATCGTATATGCCAAGGCCATTGAATGCGCCTAGGTAGAAAGAGTCAAGAAGTCATCATGAGAAGTTAACTTTAGAGATAACTCTAGAGTAGAACCCTTCTTGCACCAGTCTTTAATTTCTACATTTGTTAGTTTCTTTTTGTTCTTGGTTAATGCCTCCCCCCTAAATAGCGAAAAGTAGAAGTATTGGTCTTCCCACAGAGACCCTAAACATATTGGTTTTTGGACAACATCCTACTCAATTAGACATCGCAACTGAGGTGCAAATCCTTTTGGGTTAAGTGGACAACCAAGCAACATTTCTAGAAACAATTGAAAACAACAAAGTTGCATAAGGAAGCATGGTCACAACACGTCGATGGCTCTCCCTTGGATCCTTAAAAATATATGTATTTTAAAGTTTATAAGATATTAGGTCACTTTTATTGAATATATACTTTCAGATATTTCAAAATAAAATTATACAGGGAATTATCCCTTATTGGTATTTATAATATTTCTTTATTAATAAATAAAATATAGACATGATATCCTTTTTTAATGTAACTTTGTTATAAGCTTATATTATGGTTTTTTATTAGTAACAACTTCTGAATTTCAAATAACAATAATCAATTATTTAATATAAAACATTAATAGATAATAGCATATAAAATTATTTTAATTAATTGAACCTTTTTTTGTTTAAGACACGTTGACTATTAAATTATAATTTATAAATTCAAATTGTTTTCAAAATTACCAACCATTTTTTCAATTTTTTTTCACAATGCCTTCTATTTCACATTGTAGAAAAAATATACAAAAGGTTGTAGAGTGGTAAGGAGGGTCTACCTCTAGGGAAACTAGGCCCTCTTGTGTCAAGAAAAAACATAATGTTTTGCCTAAAAAAACCAATATAACTAGGGTCCCTATTGGAGGACCAATACTTCTACAATTAATTATATAAAGGGATGACATTAACTAAGAACAAAAAAAAACTAACAGATAGACAAATTAAAGGCTAGTGGAGGAGGGGTTGTGCACCTAGGCGTACTTGATGGCCTTGACATATCCAATGGGTGGGGGTCCTCTAGAATTAAAACGGGGTTGTCCTGAGAGTCTCGTGAACCACAAAACCCCTTCATTTCTTCTCCTAGACATACTTTTCCTCCCATTGTCTTCACATAAATGTTGACTTTGAAATCCCCCTTCAGGAATGCCTCAAACTTGCCTTAAAAAAGGTAATTGATGCTTGAAATCGAAAATATATTTGCACTTTGAAGCTAAGTCGTAGGTTGCCATGGCCTTAGTAGCCTAGTACATCTCAACCAATTAGAAAAACTTAGTTTCCCTTGTTCATGAATTTCCATAGTCATGAATCCAATCCTCCACTTTCATCGGAAATGTCACTTCATCGATGCCTCACCTCCTCATCCATGTTTGCAATCATTACCTTGCTAGGTGTAAGACAATAGTGCTGAAGCTAGCTTTTAGCTTGTAACATTTTTTTTTGGCCTACGTAATGTGCTAAGAACATGAACCTTCTTGTTTCACATTTTACATGGAAGACTTAGTAAGCCAGTTAGTCACTTGGATGCTTATATGAGTAGGGGCCATGACACTAGGCACATGGGAACCAACCCCTTTGTTATAGCTCATCTCAACTCTTTTAACACTACAAAAGCCAATTTTTTTTTGCATACAAAGAACACACCAAACTCAAACTGAGACCAAAACCCCCTTCCTTAAACAATCATCATGTAGTCTGGAATATTTATGAAGGCAAGGTTAATACAAACAGAAGATATGCTTCCCAAATGTCCCACGACAAGTGCCTTGACACCATTGCCATACTTTCTGATAACTACCCCTTCATTGTAGTGATTTGTAGATGATATAGGCTGACAAAAAACATATAGAAACTTGTCGCTTCATCTTCCCACTGCTAACCTTCCATATCGCCGTATTTCGTTGTTTGCATTACTCATTAATGTTCATCATCAAAGCATTCAAGAGAATGAATGAGACTATATTTCCCTCTAATTGATATAGGAGTGCATGAGCTACCATGTATTTAAGCCAAGTGACATCCACTTGCCTCCTCACGCTTTGGCATTTGCCAATCATGAGAGATCCATATTGTCTCACTTGAGTTATGAGCTAACACCCCATATTGAATCTAACTAATTTTATAATTACTAGTTAAACAAATTTTCATTTAAATATTCCAAAAATAATTATATTATAAATTTTATAAAATATTTATCATATATATATATATATTTCAAAGGTAAATATGAATATTGAGATTTTCCTTCCATAATTGAACAATTCTAATTCTCTTATGACCCACATCTTAATTGTTATAATAAATTAAGAAATTTATTATTATTATTATTTTAACTAAAAAAATTAATAACTTACTCTGTAACATAAAATTAATTTGAAATACTACCATTATAACTCTTCACATTTACTTTACATTTTTACAAACTTAATAAATTCTATTGTTTTATCTAATGGATACTGTCGTGACAAATACAATATCCAAATAAAAAATTACTCAAACTTAATAAATTCTCAATATTGTTTTTTCTAATGGATACTGTCGTGACAAATACAATATCCAAATAAAAAATTACTCTTTAAATAAAAAATATCTGGAGAGCAAAAACGAAATATAGTTTTCTAAGTATTTTATTTTATATTGAAATGCGCTTTTACTGAATTTCACACTACATCGATATTTTTTTTACATGATTAGAATGCGACAGGAGATGTGACCTGCAACTTTAATTTATGGTTCTCATGACGTGGATTGTTTTTCCACTTCGAGTTTCATGCTGTGTGTGTATCCATTATTGCGCGTGCGCTTATTAAATTGAATATACCACGTTATTCAACTGAGCATGTGAACTCTCATAATTATAAGCAGACGTATATAATGTTAATTGGGTTTATTTAATTATTTAAAAATGATTATCGTCTTATTTAATTAAATATATATATTTTTATAAATAATATGATAGTTTTCTCAAATTTTTAAATTTTGATTGTAATGATTTTGAAATAAGACATATATATATATATATTAGAAATTAAATATATTTAAAACAAATTTGAGAAGTATGAACCAATTCTTACATTTGAAGACGGGCTATAGACACTATAGATAGCTTTTTTTTGCAGTGTAGTGGCCACAAATTCTATAGACCATTTTATAGAATATATGCTAACAAAATTTAGCCAATGAATGAAAAAATATTGAAGAAAAATTTAACAATTAAAAATTTAAAAATATTTAATATGTAAAATAAAAAATTGAAGATATTTAAGATCTATGACCATTTTTCTCTTTTAATTTAATTAATTAAATGAATGTCCTATGAAATGAGCTATAGGTTTCTTAAGCATATGGTATTGAAAAAGTAGTTAATCTACATCATTAAATATCTCATTACATGTATTTTAAAATTGACATGCAGACACACACAAAAATCATATATTAATCCCTTTTAGAATCAATAATAATAGTACTAATAATAATGAAGTACTTAATTTAGTTAAATTATTTTTATTTTTATTTAAATTAGGCAATGTTGGATATATTATAAGATAAGTATTTTGATTTTTTTTAATGTATTTTTGAGCCATTTAATTTATATGGTTATTCTAATTTTAATAATAATCAAAGATAAAATGTTATGCTTAATGTTAATGAAGCCTCTCACTTGAAAAGTGGAACCCTTAAGTATCCTTCTCCCTAATTCCTTAATTATTTTTTAGAATGAGAAAACCAAAGTGATGCATGCCACTAGGTAACTAAGCCAAATAGCACGTCAAATTGAAGTCAAGATGATAAAAACCAAAGGTCATTATATCTCATGCACCACTGCACACCTCCAATTTAATGGAGTGACCCTTTGAGTTTGGTTTTATTAAGGCCTTGGGTGTATGTGGGATAATGTATTATATATTCATTCTAGGTGGTTGGTTTTTTAGCAGCTTCTATTGGCTCAACACTTTATAGGAATTGTGTTTCCTTACCTTGTGTATGGTATTTATTTGGAGACATCTCTAATTAGCCTTGGAAACATATTATGTCTGTTGCTCCATTAATTATATAGTTACATTCTATTTCATTGCGTTTTTTGTATCAAGTTGGTGGTTGAATTAGAGTGGTTCTCAACATCAATAGAGGATTTTTGAAAGAGTATTGGAATTGGTGGGTTTTGAATAGGTCTCTTCGGATTTTGAAATGCATGGAAAATCACAATCATCTAGGGTATTTCCCTTTATTTACGAGATTATAGGCATTTGATGTGTAGTTCAAAGACAAGAGGCAATTATTGTAGATAATAAGACTTCCATTTTCTTTACAATAGGAATAATTTATGTTCAAGAGGAAAAGCATAACAATGGGCTAGTGGTGACAACGGACACTATGTTGCAACAAAATAGACAAATTAAAAATTTATAAGCTAAGTGCAACACATTGGCCATCAAGGTTAAGTTTGGTTAAGAGTCATTAGTAATCTATCTCTAACTTTAGAATGTCTATTGACTCAAGTGTTCAAAAGAACAATGAGGAGCCCCTTCCCCAAATACTAAAAAATGTATACATAGACATCTCTAAATTATTATAAAAAACAAATCAATGAAACTACACACAAAGTCAATCAAATCTAAAAGGATTTAAGTATATCATGCATGTTTCAAAATACAAAACAACCAACATACATACATAAGGTTCATTAATTAAAAGTGAAAACTTCTTCACTTAAAAAAATGAATTATAACAATATACTACTAATCCACACGCCCCTTTCAAATTAATTAAATTGAGAGACACTATGGGGGAGATGTTGTAGTGTCATTAAACAACTATAAAAATTAAAATAGTGGTTCAATATGGGAGAGATGTTGTAGTGATTGCAAATGAATGTAAACATGTAGATGTCAACTTAATATTGGACAAATGTTCTAGTATCATTAAAATGAAACATTATATTAATAATAATAATAAAGCATGACGTTGACTTAACTAAAAAATAATAAAAATAAGAAATCAAATTAATTATCATATTATAATTTTATCAATTAAATTACAAACAAATTTTCCAAAAAAAAATCATTAACATAATATACTTGTCACCATTAAATTAAAATTATATATATATATATATATATATATATATATATATATATCATTTGACCATTCAAATGTAAATAATGATTCATATTGCCAGTGATGAGGTGTATTGTTAAGTCAGTTCATGATGTGAAGGTCGCCGATTCAAAAGTCGGTGGAAAAAAATCAAGTCATGTTAAAAGTTAGTGTGGCCGAGGTCATGTGCATTCCCCAAGTGATTTTAATTTTTGATGGCTTAGGTGCCCCTAAGTCACCGTTTCTCAAGCCAAAAGTTAAGGCTTAGATGCCCCTAAGTCACAATTTCTCAAGCCAAAAATTAAACCTATAGTCATCTATAGAGATCACAAATAACTTGACAAACAAAAAAAATAATAATTTATATTCATAAGTATTATATTTTAAAACTTCCAATTTAAATTTAATTAATATGCATATAAAAATTTAAGATTTATAATTAACACACATATCACATTAAATATTTTAATAAAATATCTAATATATATGTATCATAATTTTAACAAAATATATATAAATATATAAATTTTATATAAATAAAATAATAAATAATAATATAAATTAAATGTGAATTTTATATAAATAAAATAATAATATTAAGAATAATAATATGAATGTGTTCAATAAGTTTATTAAAAATTTGATATCTTTAGATCTAAAATTAATATAAATCTATTTTAATTTTTAACAGATTATCTCTAAAAAGAACTGATAGCTCTATTTTTTTTATCTCGGTATATAGATACTACGGTGCTTCTTACTTACTGATGTTGCTGTGGAACTATAAGATATGTTGCAGGTTATATGTATAAATATATTCGTGTACTTGCGTGTTATCACCTAGAATATTAATATATCTACTTCTCAGCGATTCAGAGCATAGTAGGCAAGCCAAACAAGGCAAATGGATTGGTGGAAACAAGCCAGGAAAGCATTTACAGTGCCAGTTGGAGTAAATAAATAAATAAACAAGGCAGATGGGTTGGTGGAAACAAGCTAGGAAAGCATCCACAGTTGCGTACCAATTGGTGTAAATAGTAAATAAATAAATGTCATACCTCCACATCATATATATATATTGTAATAATAATTAAAAATAAAAGAAATAAATAATTTTTTTTAACATATTAACATTTCATTGGTCATAGCAACTATTACATAAGTTCTAAATACAAATGAATACATTATTGAATTCCCTGTTTGATTTCCGGATTATTATGCTATTGATTTAAGAGCCATCGTTTATTGGGCTTCATTAATACAATGCGAAATCCATCCTTACTGCTCACTAACAATCTCAATACTTGTGCGGTCATTCTGTCAAGTCTTAATCCAGTTTACATTCCAGCTAACTTTACATTGGGTCTGGCAACTAATTCCGGCTCTATCATGGTATGTGTCATGGGCAGGCTTGTCCTTCCACAACTGTGCATCTTGGGTTCCTCATTGCATCGACGATGATAGATCTAGGTTTTCAATCCTACGGTTGAGCTCTTCCTGGATGGATATTCATTCCTGTTTGCTGGATTTATGCCTCATTTTGCTCCTTCCCTCCTCGATGCTCGTTCGTTTCCCTTCCTCCTCACGCAGGCTGGTTTGGCCTACAGGTCTCGAGTTCCAAACTGGTTGGAAAGAATTTAGGAGCAGGGTTATGGGGTTTCCCTCAGTGGAGTTTATATCCCTTGGTATGTGGAGCTTGAATGGTGTTTTCTATTATGTTTTATTTAGCAGTTAATTATCTATGCATGTTAATATTAGCTTGCTACTAACAATGTTTGACATACACTTCATTTGTAGGAGTACCGGTTGCGGAAGTGGTGCTTACGGTTTCTTCTCATGCGTCCGACTCTCGAGGGATTTCGAGTAAGATTTATCAGTATAGAGCTTGTTTCGACAGAGATGGAATCCCTCTGATTGTTTTGTGGCTACGTGCATCGGTTCTCAAGAATTATACTATCTCTTTGTTTCGGTCTTTGAAGCGAATAACGAGATTTATTGCCCAATGTATGTTAATCTTTTCAGGCGAATGCCTACAATTGTTCAAAAGATGTATACATGAATATTTTCCTTATTTAAGCTAGGGCTTTCAACTGGCTGTGAGGCCTGAGTCTAGGGCCACACCGATGAACTTCTCCATATTTGGGTTTCGGTGAGAGATTTATAACTCTTTGGTTATAGCCTACAAATCCTGCTTTTGATAGTCTTCTTGAAATTTCGTAGCCGTTCAGGTCTTCTTCTATGCTAAAAGATATTGTTTTCTCTTTAAATGTAAATCTAGACTTTTATTTGATATTTGAATGATTATGCTGATTATCCTTTAATTTATCATTGCTACTCTTGCTTGGATAGTTTCTGTATAGTTTGTGGGGCTAGTTTGGTTGTGTGAACCACAGGTCGGGGTTCCACTGGTTTTCATTGCCTTTTTCAATCATGCGGTTCTGAGCTAGATTAAATATGGTATTTGCTTCTATTTTTCGATTTAATGTCTTGAAGCTTAACTTATTCATGGGTTACTCTGTTGGTGTTTATCACTATGGGGTTACAATCCTATTTAGGGTTATAAGTAATCTTACAGGGATTGAACTTATTTAATAGTCATCTCTGTGGTGTGCTAGCCCAATGTGGCTTTAGGGTTGATTCACTTATATTTCTTAGCCACAACGGCCTTTTTATCCAAATCTTTCCTTCGGCATACTAGGGTTCAACACTGTGAAATTAACTATTTTTCCTCATTTTTGGTACTAGCATTAACATTAATTTTCTTTTCTTAACTAAAGAACTTGGGCTGGCCTTCATTGGTCTAATTTCTTTTTCCTTTAATCCTAAATTTTACATAGACAATAAGATATTGTTAACCTATCCAATACAGACAATAGTTCTACTACGAATAATTATCCAACATTGAAAGACCTGTGCAGATAATAGTTCTACTGCTTGTGTAATCCAGAATGGAGATTAACCAGTTCTGAGCAGATATTAATTCTACTGTTAAAGACATCTAGTATTAGGTAGCCAGTGGGGTTTCCGAACTCACTGTTGTTAAATTCTAGTAAATAAAATTCAAATTATAACTCTACAGTTAATATTTTCCAGCTATCATTTAGGCATTAAGAGCTTAGCTACATCCTTTCCATACACAGTTAAAGACACATGAAATAATTTGGTGCAACATATTAGTTTTCAAGAGGGTGCCGCTTACCTGAGTTACTTCAAGAAAATAAACTCCAATGGTAGAGGTCACCTTTGTTTTCCTATTGCTTGTCAACCTCCCGTCCGTGAGATTTTTCCTTCAGGACCAAACCTCCCCTAAGCTTGCTTGCAAGACCTTTGTCTTCTGCAAGTTTTTCGCATATAGTGCTCATGTTATCCAGTCATCACCAAACTTAGTAATCTTTTCTCCCTTACCACCTAACATTTCAGCACGGTTTTTCCTCCCCTCACTCTTTTTTCTTTTGGAGCATTTCACAGTTAAGGAAGGTAGTTAGGGTTTTTTCTGGCAACTGCCTTTTCCAACTTCTTTCCATGAGAAGTTACTAGATCTGCTAGTACTCGAATTATTTCTTATCTTCAATAATTAACAATATTATTGAACTCAAACAAATAACAATAATAACAATAATTATTCAGTTTGTTCTTACTGTGGTAAAAATAAAATATTTACAGTTTTCTGGGAACATTACATCTCCCCCCCCCTGAAATCAAACATCTTCCCGATGTTTTCTGGCCATGAACAACCCTGGATAAGCTTCTTTCATGAGTTGCTCATCCTCCCAGGTGGTGTCGTCCGGCCCAAAGTGCTGCCATTGCACTTTAACCTGGGTGATGGCTCGTTTTCATAACATTACTTCTCTCCGATCGAGTATATTCAGCGGCTTGACCAAGAATTCTCCTTCCGGTTCGACCTGAAACACACAATACTTAAGTCAGTTTTCCTTTAATAACGAAATTGATTGGCCAACCTATGATACTTTCTTACCTGTATGGCATGCCAACTGACTATGTGCTTAGGATCATAAACGTATTTTTTTAATCCCGACACATGGAAAACATTGTGGACCCAAATATGGCTTGGTAGGGTGAGTTGGTATGCCACTGACCCAACTCTCGCTAAGATCTGAAATGGTCCACAAAACCTGGGTGCCAGCTTGGTGCACCCACTCCATTGTAACATACTTCTTTTAGCTCGAATCCTCACATACACATGATCCCCTACTTGTTATTCTCTAAAATTTCTCTTCCGATCAGCGAAACTCTTTTTCCTATCTTGGGCTGCCTTTAAGTTTGATCGTACCTTCTTGGCCATTTCTTCCATCTCTTTTAACATTTCAGGTCCCAACATCAGCTTGTTCTATGGTCCCCCCCACCTAGAGGGTGTGCAACATTTTTGTCCGTAAAGCACTTCAAATGGGCTCATTTGCAAAGATGTATGATAACCATTGTTGTATGCAAATTCGACCAAGTGTAGATAGTCTTCCCATTTAGATGGTTACTGCATTACATATGATCTTAGCATATCTTCTATAACCTAATTCACCCGTTCTATTTGTCCGTCGGTTTAAGGATGATAGGCGGTACTAAAATTTAATTGAGTCCCTAACCCCTCAAACAGAGTTCTCCAAAAGGCTAATGTAAATTTTACATCACCATCAGAAATTGTAGTTTTTGGTAATCCATGCAGCCTAAAAATGTTTTGCATAAAAATATTGGCAATCTGTACCACTCTGAAAGTGGACTGTACTGGCATAAAGTGGGCCGATTTTCTTAACTTGTCTACCACCACCATGATGGAGTCGTTGTTTCTCTTGGACTTGGGTAATCCTGTTATAAAGTCCATAGATATGGTCTCCCACTTCCACTCTGGAATTGGTAGCGGATGCAATAACCCAACGGGGTGCTGATGCTCTGTTTTGACTTGTTGGCATTCCAAGCAACATGTCAATTATTCTGCTACATCTTTTGTCATGCCAGGCCAGTAGTACTCTTTTCGTTGTGTAGTAACCAGTTTTTGGTACCCCGGGTGCCCTGCATAGGGACTTTTATGAAATTCATCTAAGATCAAACTTTTAATGTTACTTTGGTTGGGTACATTTAGTCTATTTTTATAAACCAGCATGCCGGTAACATCCATTGCATATCCTTACTGGTATTCATGACTGGTTGGATTCTGAGCTTGTTGTCCTATTTTTTGATAATTTTGATCTTGCTTTGTTGCTTTTTTAATCATCTCATTGAGAGTAGTCCACCCCTCGCTGCAAGAAATTTCGTAGAGGCAATGTACCTTTCGACTTAAAGCGTCAGCTACCCGGTTCTCTTTCCCCTTCAGAGGTTTAATCTCGAAATCAAATCCGGTTAGGAAATCTACCCACCGAGCCTGCCTAGCATTTAAGGTAGGCTTATTGAAGTAACTAGTCAAGCTGCGATGGTCTGTCATCAACAATTTTTTTTCCCATCAAATAGTGATGCCACATTTTTAAAGCATGAATGGCAGCTACCAACTCCAAATCATAAGCGAAATATTTCTGCTCATGATCCTTTAGTTTTTTGGATTCACAGGCAATTACCTTACCTTCTTGCATTAATACTCCTCCTACCCCTTCCTTGCTCGCATCTGTGCACACCACATAGTCCTTACCTGGATCTGCTATGCTTAATATAGGTGCAGTGGTGAGAAAATGCTTGAGCTGCTCAAAACTTTATTGGCATTCTAAGGTCCATTTAAAGGTTTTCCCTTTCTTCTACAAGGATGTGATAGGATAGGCCACTCTCGAGAATCCTTCCACAAACTGCCTATAGTATCCTGCTAATCCCATGAAGGATCTTATATCCGCTATGTCCTTCGGTACTGGCCATTGCATTATGGTCCTTATCTTCTCGGGATCCACAGTGATTCCATCTTTAGTAATAATATGTCCCAAGTATTGAATTTGTTCCTTAAAGAATCACGCTTGCTATACTTGGCATATAGTTGATGTTGTCAGAGAGTTTGCAATACTAGTCTGAGGTGTTCCTTGTGTTCCTCCATATTCCGGGAATATATCAGTATATCGTCAATAAAAATTAACACAAATTTATTTAAATATCGATGAAATATGTTGTTCATCAAGCACATAAAGGTCACGGGGGCATTGGTTAACCCAAAGGGTAATACCATGAACTCGTAGTGTCCATAACGAGTTCTAAAGTAAGTTTTGGCTATGTCCTCCTCTTTGATCCTGATCTGGTGGTATCCCGATCGTAAATCAATTTTTGAAAATACAGTTGCCCCTTTTACTTGGTCAAAAAGTTCATCAATACGGGGTAATAGATACTTATTCTTAATTGTCAATTTATTCAGTTGGCAGTAGTCCCTGCACATACGAAGGGTTCCATCCTTATTTTTGACAAACAACACGAGGGCTCCTGAGGGTGACACACTAGGGTGGATGTACTTTTTATCCAACAGCTCCTGCAATTGCATTTTCAGTTCTATCAGTTCTGGTGTGCTCATACGATATGGAGCATGGGACATTGGGGCTGCTCCTAGCACTAGTTCAACAGTGAAGTCTATGTCTCTCTTGGGTGGTAGCCCTGGTATTTCTTCAGGAAACACATTTGCAAATTCTTGAACCACTGGAATACTTTCCAAGGCGGCAGTCTTGTCTTTTGAGTTGGCATAACCAACTTGAATGGAATAAACTTGACATCTTTTCCTGATACACTTTGCCAATTGAGAGGTGGTTATTGGGCGAATTTGTACTGGCCTCAGGATACCTTACATCTCATGCTTTTCTCCTAGTTCATTCTTGTAGCAGATGGTTTTTGTTTTACAATTTATAATGGACCATCATTTTTCCAACCAGTCCATGCCTATCAACATATCATACGATCCAAGGAGAAGTATGTTTAGATCTGCCAGCAAAGGCTGACCTGCTATTTTCAAAGGGCAATTATTGACCTTGGCTAACACACGTCTCTTTGCCCCTGTTGCCAAATGTACTAGCAAAGGGTTTTTAAACTTGACAGTCTATAATTTACATTGTTTCACAACCTTAGGACTAGCATAGCTTAACGTAGCTCTAGGATCAATTAAAACAGATACAGTATGATCAACGATCTTACCTTCAAACTCCACCATAGTCAGCTGGTATTCTGCCTAATGATCTTCGAGAGCGGCATTAATTTTTGGTATACTCTGGGCCACGTCGCCTACCATAGATGCTTCATGGATCTGTGAAATCTATTTAGTGCCCTTTCAGTGGGGACATTTTTTAACATAATGTGGCCCTCCACATCCCTAGCATTGTGTTGGAGGTCTCACTATCCCTTCGTTATCAATCTTACCAGATTGCTCACTGAATCTAGATTCAGTGGGTGGTTCAATATGAGTTGGTTTTTATGCTGATTTCTGTTGTTTTCCCTTTGGGAAATCCTTTGCTATTATTGCCATGGTTTCCCTTATTACCCACAAAAGTCTTATTACCTTTCTTGTCAGCCCACTTTTTCCCAGAAGTTATCCCTTCTGCTTGCTTTGCTGATAGCATATCCTGGCCTTTCGTATAACCTCATCCATCATTTTTGGGTTATCAAACTCAATTATTTCCCTCATCGCCAAGGGTAATTTGCTGACGAACCGTTGTAACTTAGTCTTCTCCTCTCGTATGTAAGGCACATATCGGAGTAAAGAGGTAAATCAGGTGATAAACTCATCCATTGTTTGCTGTCCAAGCCGCAGATCGTGAAATTATTTTGCTTTCTCGTCGTAAAATTGTTCAATCAAATATCTTTCCATGAAATATTTTTGGAACTTTTCCCAAGTTATACTTTGTTCACTTACCCCTTGGACAATCTTGACCTCCTCCCACCATAAAGTGGCCTTCCCTGCAATTGAAAGATGGCCAGCCGCGCTTTAAGGTTGTGATCTTATTCATATAATTGGAAATATTTATTCATGTTAATTAGCTAGGCTTCGACTACCTCCTCCAGCTCTCCATCAAAAGTGGCGGT
This sequence comes from Pinus taeda, assembly GCA_000404065.3. Classification (NCBI taxonomy): domain Eukaryota; kingdom Viridiplantae; phylum Streptophyta; class Pinopsida; order Pinales; family Pinaceae; genus Pinus; species Pinus taeda. Next base: position 80,934 of record APFE030446662.1, read on the forward strand.
TTTATTTTTCGAAACTCCCCTTGTAATTCTATCCATTGCCTTTTTTATGTCGGATGCTCAAAGGAATTATCTGACTTCTCCTCTCGGTTCTCTTCCCCTCCTTTTGTTTCTTCCTGATCTATGTGGTAGCCCTGTTCTTCTGACACTCGTACCTGTTTAGGGTTAGGGTTCCGCTTGCGCTGATTCTGCTTGTCAGACAAAATTTTCATAATTTTTTCGTGTTCCATCGTTAATCTTGCATTGTCCTCTCGAAGGCGGGCCATCTAATTCTTTAATTCTTGAACCACTTCTAATATCGTAAGATTGGTGTTGCGAGCCTCCTCCCCTAACTACACCCATATTTAAGGATTATTTTCAGGAAAAGTTGCAGGTCCTAGGCCAACCACATTCCTGTGTAGAACACCATCCGTTCTCCTCATAATCTGTTGTTGCCCTGTTTTCCTGTTCTTAACAAGTTAGTGGGTTAACAACAGGTAGAAAACAAAAAGAAAAAATGATTATTTATTATTCTTGCTTAGTATACTTGCCAGAGGCCACAGTTTGGTAACCTGGGCTCTGATACCACTTGTCATACCTACACATCATAAAAGAAATAAATAAATTTGTTTAACATATTAACATTTCATTGGTCATAGCAACTATTACATAAGGTCTAAGTACAAACGAATACATTATTGAATTCGCTGTTTGATTTCTGGATTATTCTACTATTGAGTAAAGAGCCATCGTTTATTGGGCTTCATTAATATGATGGGAATCCATCCTTACTGCTTGCTAGCAGTCTCAATACTTGTGCAATCATTCTGTCAAGTCTCAATCCAATTTACATTCCAGCTAACTTTACATTGGGTCTGGTAATTAATTCCGGCTCTATCATGGTACGTGGCACAGGCTGGCTTGTCCTTCCACAATTGTGTGTTTGGGTTCCTCGTTGCATCGACAGTGATAGATCTGGGTTGTCAATGCTACGGTTGAGCTCTTCCCGGGTGGATATTCATTCTTGTTTGTTGGATTTATGCCTCATTTTGCTCCTTCCCTCCTCGGCACCCATCTGTTTCCCTTCTTCCTCATGCAGGCTAGTTTGGTCTACAGGTCTTGAGTTCCAAACTGGTTGGGAATAATTTAGGAGCAGGGTTATGGGGTTTCCCTCAGTGGAGTTTATATCCCATGGTATGTGGAGCTTGAATTGTGTTTTCTGTTATGTTTTTTTTTTTAGCAGTTAATTATCTATGCCCTGTAATATTAGCCTGCTGCTAATGATGTTTTTCATACACTTCATTTGTAGGATTACTAGTTGCGGCAGTGGTGCTTACGGTTTCTTCTCATGCCTCCGATGCTCGAGGGATTTCGGGTAAGATTTATTAGTCCAGAGCTTTTTCGACAGAGAAGGAATCCCTCTGATTGTTTTGTGGCTACGTGCATCAGTTCTCAAGAGTTATACTAGCTCTTTATTTCGGTCTTTGAAGCGAATAACTAGATTTATGCCCAATGTATGTTAATCTTTTTAGGCGAATGCCTACAACTGTTCAAAATATGTATACATGAATATTTTCCTTGTTTAAACTAGGGTTTTCAACCGGTTGCAGGGCCTAAGTCTGGGGCCGGACCGACAAACTTCTCCATGTTTGGGTTTCAACGAGAGATTTATAACTCTCTGGTTACAACCTACAAATCTTGCTTTTGACATTATTCTTGAAATTTCGCAGCTGTTCAGGACTTCTTCTATGCTAACAGATATTGTTTTCTCTTTAAATCTAAATCTGGACTTTTATTTGATATTTGAGTGATTATGTTGGTTATCCTTTAATTTATCATTGCTACTCTTGCTCGGATAGTTTCTGTACAGTTTGTGTGGCTAGCTTGGCTGTGTGAACCACAGGTCGGGGTTACACTAGCTTTCATTGACTTTTTCAATCATGCAACTCTGAGCTAGATTAAAGATGGTATTTGCTTCTGTTTTTCAACTTAATGTCTTGAAGCTTTAGTAACTTATTCAGGGGTTACTCTGTCAGTGTTTATCACTACGGAGTTACAATCCTATTTAGGGTTATAAGTAATCTTACAGGTTTTGAACTTATTTAATAGTCATCTCTTTGGTGTACTAGCCTAGTGCGGCTTTAGTGTTGATTCACTTATATTTCTCGGCCACAACGACCTTTTTATCCAAATATTTGCTTCAGCACACTGGTGTTCAACACTGTGAAATTAACTCTTTTTCCTCATTTTTGGTACTAGCATTAACAATAATTTTCTTTTCTTAACTAAAGAACTTGGGCAAGCCTTCATTGGTCTAATTTCTTTTTCCTTTAATCCTAACTTTTACATAGATAATAAGAGATTGTTAACATATCCAATACAGACAGTAGTGCTACTATGAATAATTATCCAACACTGAAAGACTTGTGCAGATAATAATTCTACTGCTTGTGTAATCTAGAATGGAGATTAACTAGTTCTAAGTAGATATTAATTCTATTGTTAAAGACATCTAGTATTAGGTAGTCAGTGGTGTTTCCAAACTCACTGTTGTCAAATTCCGGTAAATAAAATTCAAATTATAACTTTACTGTTAATATTTTCTAGTTATCATTTAGGCATTAAGAGCTCAACGACATCCTTTCCATACACAGTGAAAGACACATGAAATAATTTGGTGCAACATACTACCTTTCAAGAGTGTGCCACTTACCTGAGTTAATTCAAGAAAAGAAACACCAATCGTAGAGGTCACCTTTGTTTTCCTATAGCTTTTCAACCTCTCGTCTGTGAGATTTGTCCTTCAGGACCAAACCTCCCCCCAAGCTTTCTTGCAAGACCTCTGCCTTCTGCAAGTTTTTCGCATAGAGTGCTCATGCTATCTGGTCATCACTAGACTTAGCAATCTTTTCCCACTTACCGTTTGACATTTCAGCACGGTTTTTCCTCCCCTCACTTGTTTTTCTTTTGGAGAATTTCACAGTTAGGGGAGGTAGTTAGGGTTTTTCGGCAACTGTCTTTTCCAACTTATTTCCATGAGAAGTTACCAGATCTACTAGTACTCAAATCATTTCTTATCTTCAATAATTAACAATATTATTGAACTCAAACAAATAATAATAATAACAATAATTATTCAGTTCGTTCTTACTGTGGTAAAAGTAAAATATTTATAGTTTTCTGCGAACATTACAATAAATAAGTATAAAATTTGAAACTTCTAACTTTTTCATGTGCATCATTTTGATTTTTGGTAAAATTATTTGCAAGCTAACAATGGCGTTTTTATTTTAGAATTAACTCATCATTTTGATTTTTTGTAAAATTATTTGCAAGTTAACAATGACGTTTTTATTATAGAATTAACTATATTTTACAGGTAAAAATAGAAAAAACGGCCATACAACGTCAATTTTAAAGCTTGGCCCCAATCAAAACATGAAAACATAAAATAAAAAAATAAAAAAATAAAATAAAACTATTTTCCATAATGTATACTTTATAAAATTTTTGTTTAAATTTTTGTCAACCAAAATATTGAATGGGTCAACACATTTTTGAATATGTTATACCAAAGTCAACGCATTTTAAATAATATAATAAAAAATAATATTAAAAAAATCAAAAACACAAAAAAAAATAACATTGAAAAAATCTATGTTGCACAAGTTTCCTTTACCGTGAAGGTACGAACAGGAAGAGTATCTGGTACAGCTAGAGTATTGCCCAAATTTAAGTAACATCAAGTTAGGAGCGGCAATATTATAATATATTTAAATTTATTATAATTAAAAATAAAAATAACATACTTTATTTATTTATTTCCATCCAAAACTTGCCAATCAAATTCTATCTTGCAAAGAAATATGTAAAAATTGAACTTTGAAACACTGCAAAAAAAAATTCAAAATATTAATCTATCAACAATTTCTCAATCAAATTCCTTTCGAGCAAAGAAACATGCAGAACCTGAAAAAATGTTGTTATTACTTGATTCTTAGGTGATTTCATGCAATGCTATTTTGGTTTAATTCTTCTCCCTTGATGTAACCTCACCAATATTATATATATTACATCTAATTATAATAGAGATTCAGAAAAAAAATAAAATATATATTAATAGTAATTAAAAAAATTTAAAACAATAGAATTTAAATCCAATGTTATTTTAAAGAGTTTGAATAATAAGATTATAAATTTCCAAGTTAACATATATTTTATATTTTCCAAAGAAAAAGTTGAACCTTTTATAATCAAAATAAAAAGTTACATAGTATATGTCGAAGCATTTTGTTTGCTGTATGATCTAAAAATCATAGAGCTCTACAGGAAGTGACTGCCCTTACTATCCAAAATTGAGAAAGAGAAGTACTCCTGATCCAAAACCGTGAGCCTCCTCATATTGAGGAAAACAACTCTCGTCTCAAGATCAGCAAAAAGAAAAATATACAGTTTTTCCATATATTGAACATCTCCATAGAAAGGTAAAAACAATGTATCTATTTCTCGGGTCTCCTCATCGAGGAAAACAACCCAAACAAGAAATAGATACATATGCTATGCAACATCTGAAATCAATTAGATAATAAGAGTATCAAAAAGATATAACTCATAACAGTTGAAAACAATATCAGGCTTTACATAGCCTGAAGAGTCCAAAAAGTAAACATACTAAGAGTAAGGAGGCTGATCCGATTCACGGATCTCTCCATGGTCCTCCTCCACTATTCTCCAATGGCCCATATCTTGTTGCAGAACCTCTTTAGAAAGCCTCTCTGCTATATCATTGCGCTCCCTATAGATGTGGCAGAGAGAAAAGACATTAAAGGAAAGCTTTAACTGCTGAATCTCTTCTAATAAAGGTAACAAGATATAGTTTTGACATCTGCTTTGCCCATTGGACCATTTAATAACATTCATAGGATCCCCAAAGATCTAAACTATGAAGATTTTCTTGTGGATAAGCCAGCATAAAAGCAATTTTAGAGCAGACAATTCCACCAAAATTATTTGTACCAGTGCCTAAACCCACAGAGGCTTTCAGGTTATGATTTTTATTTAAATGAATGACCAGCCCTGCTCCTGTTCTATTATTCTGGGATGCCCCATCAAAATATGCCCAATGAATACCATCCTCAGTTTGTTCCTCTCTAACCTATCTGGGGATCCTCTCTTCTTCCGGTTCGAGAATGTTTGTGTATATAGAAGTGCATTGTATTGCAATACCCTCGAAAGGGGTGTCCTTATCCAAAAAGATACTTCTTTTCCTGGTAATCCAGATGCCCCATGCAATGATGGGGGGTAAATTCCACAAAGTACCCCCTGGATATAGATGCCACCATTTATGCCAAACATCAGAAAAAATTTCCCCTTCCCAGACTACATTCTTCTGGATGAGCTTCCCAACCTCCAACCACACTTTTTTAACAATAGGACAATCTATAAATAGATGCCTAATTGTTTCGGATTCATTTTTTCAAAGCGAACATCTCCCCAGTCTTGAGTTATATTTGGTTTGAAGGATGTCCCATGTTGGAACCTTTCGCTTAAGAATGCACCATAAGAAAAGTTTGGCTTTAGCAGGGCATTTTAACTTCAGCAAATGCTTGGCCCACCATTACAGATACCCCCAACCTTTCTTTGACATAAGGAATTTACACCCAAATTTTGGGGTATAGGATCCAGATTCTACATGGGCCCACACCAATTAATCCGGTCTATCTTTCAGTCTCACATTTGACTTGGAGAGTTCTTGGGTGTAGGCCTTCCAATCATTCCACCAATGGGGCAAAAGATCCAACTCCTCTCCTGATTGCCACGCTTGACCCAAAATTGTTGAGTGACCATGTTTCTCTACCTGGTTAGAAAAATGAATTCCTTTGGATTCAAGATGCTTGATAAAGTCCGGGGATTAAGAAAAATTTTCATTACAGCCCACCCAAGGGTATTTTCCTATTCGAAGATTCACCCTGTTCCCAATCTGCCAAGACAGACCTTGCTCAATAAACTTAAAAGCATCTATGGTAGCCTTCCATACCATAGAAACATTCCTCCCTTTCTCATTGGGATTTCTTATCCAATATTCTAGAGGGACAGGGTCAATGTATTTCCTTTTCACTACTTTCGTCCAGAGATTTTCCATTTTAATTATTCTCCACCCTGATTTTGCTGCCAGTGAAGGTCCAAAAGCTGTGAGGTCTTTTATTCCCCATCCTCCCCAGACTTTTTGCCTTGCCACTTTCTCCCAAGCAACCCAAGGAAGCACTAAATCCTCCTTTGATCCTGCCTAGAGAAATCTGCTACAAATCCTTCTTATCTTCTCCAAAATGCCTTTAGGAACCTATGTCAAGGCTACCCAGTAAACCGGAATTTCTAAGAGAACTGATTTGATTAGGGTCAGCCTTCCTGCTCTTGAAAGCCACTTGAAACTCCAATGAGTAATTTTGGCTTCTATTTTTGCTAGAAGCGAGTTCCAGTCCTGTTTCCTATAAGCATTCGGTTTCAACCAGAACCCCAGATACTTAAAAGGATCATCGAGTTTGTGCACATCAAAGGGTAGGACTGTTTGAAATTTGGGCTATCTCCTGCCTGTTAAAGCCTTCCAGAATCAACTGTGATTTCTTATAGTTCACTTGCATTCATGTGGCTTTAATTAAAAGCTCAAGAATCCTCTTGAGTTCCTTTATTTCATATATGTTCCCGTTGCTGAATAGTAATATGTCATCTACAAAGAGTAAATGAGAAATGAACATATTGACTGCCACTTCCAAACCTCTTATGGCTCCATCCCTTTTAGCCTTCAGTACTAATTGGCTCAGACCTTCAGTGACCAAAAGAAAGAGTAAGGGCAATAGAGGGCATCCTTGTCTTAATCCTCTTTGCTCTTTGAAAAAGGAGGAGGCTGCTCCATTTGTCAGGATTGTGAAACTAACACTTGTGATGCAACCCATAATCCAGTTGGTAAGTCGATTTTTAAACCAAGGTGTGTTAGTAACATCTTGATGTAGGTCCAGCTGATTCTGTCATAAGCTTTTGATAGATCAATTTTCACCACTGCCCCTTTCCTTTTCATCTGTTTGACGCTATGGATTGTCTCCTGAACGACCCGAATGGTCTCATGGATTTGTCGGCCATCCAAAAACCCAAACTGTTCATTTGAAATACATCTTGATAGAATCATCTTTATTCGGACTGCTATCACTTTTGCAATGATTTTGTAAATGCAGTTACAAAGTGATATAGGCCTAAAGTCTTCAAAGGAGCCCGGGTCTTCTATTTTGGGTATAAGAGCTATAAACATTGAGTTAAAGGAGGATAGACTACACCTTTCCTCTTGGATTATTCGACCACCTCTGTTAATTCCGATCCAATTTGGTCGAAGAAATGTTGGAAAAGTTCTATTGTCCACCCATCCGGGCCTGGCCTCTTGTCTTTAGCCATTTATTTAATGATGCTTTCAACCTCCTCCTTTGTGACTTCTCCCATCAGCTCCTTCACTTCTTCCTCCTCCACATATCGAGGAAACCATTGGGCCGTTCTAATTACCTCTACTAATGTAACCTCCCCTTGATCAGAGAATAACTTCTGGAAATGGCTTCTCCCCATGAGAGAGGGGGATTCAAAAGTCTTTGCTTCTATGCCCTCTTCATCCTTTAGCTTCCAGATGGTATTCGATTTCTTCCTCCCTTTGGCATAATTGTGGAAGATTTTTGTGTTTTCATCTCCAGCCAAATCGCTTTACTTTTCAACCTCCATTCCTCCTCTCTTGCTAGCAGGATTTTACTTCGTTGACCTTCCAACAACAGTGTTTTGTCCTTTTTCTCCTGGGTTTCATATCCATCAGAATCAGGACTTTCCAGCTTTTGGAGTTCTATGTCAATTTGATTTAATTCTTCATTCTGTTTTTGCTTCCCAATATTCGACCACTCCAATGTTGCTTTTTTCAATCTCTTCATATTTTCCATGAAAAGGAAGCTCTTATCCTTCGTGGAGTTCCTACTTGGAGATCTCCAGGTTTCTTTAAAGAGCTTATTGAATGAGTCCTCCTGCAACCAAGTGGGATTGAACTTAAAAGGTGCTTCCGGCTTAAGTGGAGGCTTGGAAAGCTCAAGAAGAATAGGAAAGCGATCTAAGTTTCCTCCCTCTCCCACCCATTGATGGAAAACCGAAATCCTTGAAGCTAAATCTTCACGAATAAGAAAACGATCCAATCTTTTTGCAATTCTAGCTTCACCCATTCGATGTTTCCTCCAAGTGGGCCTTAATTTTAATAGATTTATATCTATCAGATTATGGGAATTGAGTGCATTCATAAAAAATATGATAGTAAGTCTTCTCTAGCTGATGGCCCCTAGGTTTCAACATTTCCAATAGAAAAATTGAGATCTCTGACTACCACCAGGTTTAGGTTCCTCATCACCGATTTTGAGAGGAGGGCATTCTAGAATGAAACTCTCCCTTGGCATGGGTCGTAGATGTTTACAATCATTAGAGGAAATCCTAAGTCGGAGGATTGGACTTCCATACCCAACGCATGTCCCACCCCCCACAGGTTAATCAAATTCAGCCTTCCTATCTTGTTGCCCATGGAAAGACCTCCTGAGTGTCCTATGGAATCTATAGCTTGAAAATGCCAACTTGGGAGAAGAGATTTTAATGATGACGAAACTTCCTCACTCCTACCTAAAGTTTCTTGCAGCATGAGGACATCAGGGTTATATCGCTGGACCATCTCTTTGAGAGCCAATTTTTTGGGTTTACTGGCTAAACCCCTAAAGTTCCAGTAAAGGAAGATCATTTTATAACCTCCACACAGGGTTTCACAGCTCTAAGAACCCCAAAGATAGACATTTGTTTCCCATCTTCCACATCCATCTTCGCTTTCACCTGAGCTTTTGATAGGTCAGACTTTCTACTCCGAGTTTTTTGCTTGGAGCTCAAGGTTAAATCCATATCTAAACCACTTACTGGCTCCAGGGAAATTGGTTTTTTGTCATGAGAACAAAGGTTATAATGTTTTGAACTGGGAGGTGGTACAATTCTCTCTTCACTTGTCTCATCCAGAACCCCTTCACAGTTTAGATCTAATTTGGGGATGGAAGTAATGATGCTATCAACTTGTGCATGTTCAGCAGGTAATTGACAATTACTAATAAGAGCACTAGAAATAAAACTAGCATCTTTAATTGCTAATGATAGAGATAAGGATGGATTACTTGAGTCTAGGCACATACCCTTTGTGTCTTCAAAGAGGGTTACAGTTGGAGCTTCAGAGGAGTACAGTACAGGTACACCCTCCTGAGCTGAAACCTCGTGATGAGTCTGCTCCATAGTATTTCCCCCCTTGCTCCTATCCAACTCCATGGGGTCTAGCTCCTGAACCTCATCTAACCCCGAGGGCCTTTCCTTCTCTACTTCCAACGAATCTACCTCGTCTTTCTTCTGTTTCCATTTGCGTTAAACACTTAGAGGACAATCCCTTGCTAGATGGCCATACACATGACATCTATGACATCTGAAGGGTAGATGTTCATAGTCCAAAGGCTGATCAAAGATGTAGTCTTAATATTGGATTTTAATGTTTTTTGTAAGTCCTTCTCAGGGATTCAAACTTACCAAAATCCGAGCCATTGCCTTGTCCCTAGTTTGGAGAAAGGACATATCTGTTTCCAAGTATGATTCGAGATGGTTCCCTATGGATTTGAAAACTGAATCCACCCATAAGAAAGGTGGAAGACCTGGTACATGTACCCAAACAGGGATGATCTCGACCTTCTTTTGCTGCGCGCCGAACAAGGGTGTCCAACGCTTGAACATTACAGGGTGGCTGTCGAAAGTCTTGTTCTTCCCCAACACCCAATCCATTACTTCCTTTTTCTCAAATTTCACCATAAACCAACCTTTCGCCAAGACTGTAACCTGAAAGCCTTTGTCTGGAACCGACTGCCATTGTTGCGAGGCCCAATTTTGAATAAATTGAGCAAAATGTTTCTTACCCCTTTCTCCTCCCAACAGAGTACACTCAGCCACCTCAATGGCATCCTCTATCTGGACATCCATTCCCAATATGAGATTTTCCGCATGCTCTTTTTTCTTTATGATTTTATGCTTCTTCCTTTTTCCCCCATCTGCCTCTCGCCTGAAACCTCCTCCCTAATCTGGGTGACTACAACACCATTTGCTGCTTCTTCCTGCTGCGGGGACGACTTCTTGCCTAGGTTAGGGTTTCCTCTATCAACTTTTTTTGCTGAACTCCTGCTTCCAGATCCTCTTGCTAACCCTTTTGAAACCCCAAGTCTGCTATTTGTTCGGGAATGTCTCATCCGTTTTCATTTTCGGGGGCTTCCCTTCTGTGGCCCAAACTCCAACCAGACCCTACCCTTTTGAAAATCCCAAGTCCACTGTTTATTCGTGAATGTCTCCTCCATTTTCATTTTCGGGGGCTTCCTTTCTGTGGCCCGAACTCCAACCAGACCCTATGCCTACCTTCCCAAATGCCAACCTAGGGTTTGACAGATCACTGGCAAGAATGGTTCTGTTATTGACCGACGATTGTTCTTCCTCAACCAACCCTAAATCTGTTTTAAGACCACCTCCTGGGAAATTCTGGTACCAATTTCTCAACCCGTAAATGAAAACAACGTCCTCAAGACCTCTTGAATAAACATGCATAGGTGAGAGGGGTTTTACATTACTTACTTGGAGATATTGCTGTGAATCTGCTTGAGAGTAACCCTCCTCCTAGGATATCGGCTCCTTAGGGTCGGGAAATGTTGTAGCTCCTTGACTGTTCAGCACGGCCAGCACCAGACTTTCCTCAAAGAGGCCAATCGCTTTCCTGTTTCTCCAAGTCACTTCTGAACCAAATTTAGAGTTCCCATGGCATCCATCTGGCTCGAAGAATTGTTCAATGTTCTGTGCAGTTAATTCCTTCCCCATACTGATAGAATATCTTCTAGCTTGGGATCTAGATCGACAGCTTCGCTAGGTTTGACCATGATTAAACAAATTGGAGCAGGTTAACGCGATGTCTGCAAACGGTCCGTTCCCTCCTTTGTTGACAGGGAGTAGCCTAGAGCAGCCTGAAGAAGCCATATTGTTATTATTGCACCCCATAGAAGCCAACTATTGTTACTGTTGTGCCCTTGCATTATTATTGTTATGTAAGCTTTGATTCAGTTAATATATATTTTATACTTAAATAAATATGAAAATTAAATTAAAAAATGTTAGTTTTTTTAATAATATTTATATTTCATAATTTAAACTATTTTTCTTTTCTTTAATATTCCATCTTTTGTCCATTCACCTCGGGCGATACCGATGGTTTTGCCAGTGGTCAAAAATCTTCCTAAATTATTTTATATCCCACGTATATGAGGAGAATGAATAACTTTCCAATGACAAAGATCAAGATTGGCTAGGCGCCTCATCTTCATTTCGATAGAAGGGCTTTCCAAAAATGGGTTGTTTCTCTTAGTTTCAGACCCATATCCAAATCTAAACCCAGCGGCATACCCTTCCCTACGCACAATTCCATCAGTTTAAGCAGCACCCAAGCTGGTAACACCAAATACACCTAAGTTTGCACTTATTCATTGCAGTGAAGCTCCCAAAACTTAAAAAATCGGTTGCAATGAAGCTCCTGGAAAGCTCCAAAGTACCTGTTGTTGCATTGAAGCTCCCAAAAAGCTCGAAAGTACTCGTTGAAGCTTCCGACAGTTTTGGAGCGTTTCCAATCAATGCCTAAACTCCCAAGATGAGGGAGCTTCAAGTATATACTCTCCAATGAGGGGGAGCCATACCCATGTAACTATGGAAAAAATCAAAATAATAATCATCAAAGTAATATTTAAAAACCAAATTTTATGGAATAAAATTTTTATGTTTAAATTATACCGTGCAGAGGATAATAATAACCATCTAAATAATATAAAAAATTCAAAATAATAATTATTAAAATAACATTGAAAAAATAAGGAAATCATAATCATCAAAATAATCTTTAAAAACATAATTTTATAGAATAAAGGTTTTATATTTAAATTATACGCTGCGAAGGGAAGGAAAAGGAGGGAGGAAGAAGTTGGGCGGCGTGGGGCAGATTGATTGGTTTAAGAGGGGATATAACTTATATTAGAGTAAGGGGAATTGGGTTTATAGGATTAGAAATGAATATTTGGCTTCCAGGAATGGCTTATTTGGTATCCATCTTCCCAATTAAAGTTCAAGTGTGTTTTTTTCAATTTCTAAGGCTTCTCTAATGATATAATTGGAGTGGAAGGGGGCAAAGGCTATGATTTTGGTTTTATCAAAACAAATTAAATGTTTGGTATTGTGGGAGTGTTAAAAGTATGATAGATTTAGCGATGCAGTTATGGTAGGTGTGAATCATATGTTCTTTGAACTGGGCTTTGAATGATCTACCAGTTCGCCCTGTGTAAGATATTCCACAAGAGCAAGGGATTTCATAGACTTTGGGGTCTATCATAGGGTCATTCTTGTCCTTGGCTGATCTGAAGAGATGGTTGAGCGTTTTTTGGGGTTTGAGAAAGGTCTTGATGTTCTTCTTAGCAAGAATGTTGGATATATTATCGGTAACCCCTTGAATGTAGGGTAGGTTTACTTTCACTATGGACGGGCTATTGGAAAGGTTTATAGGTTGGGGGTAGAGAATGGAATGAAAGGTATCGTGGATATGGGATGTGGAGTAACCTTTATCTTTGAGAGCTTTGTTAAGATGGGAATTTTCATTGGGAAAGGATTGAGGAGAGGATATTCAAATGGATTGGTTAACAAGGGTTTTAAGCATGAATTTTTTTTGGGCTAGATGATGGTGGGAGATGGCATGAAGGTACCTAACAGTATGAGTCTTCTTCTGATAGACTTGGTGAATAAGGGAACCATCAGTGTAATATTCCTAACCCAGAATATTCCACAAAACCCTAGCAAAACTCCAACCAAATATATGCAAATGAAATAATAACCCAGAAGTGATAAAATAACAATGGAACAATATATAATAATGTAAACTGGAAATATAAGCAGATACACAAAAATGCAGCAAGAAATGCTAAGCCATTTTATTATACTGAGCAATAAAATGAGTGCAAGAGGTGATCAGACATATAGCACCTCGACTTGCACAAGGCAAGTGAAGAAATACTCTCAGAATGACAAGAATGGCCTCTCTGTGTGGATGCTGCTATTGTGTTGTTGTTGCTGCTAGAAAATAGATGATGATTTGGGGCTATTCCCCTCCTCGGAAAAAGATGAAACTATGGATTCGGGCTGTACTCAAGAAACCCAGAAAAACCCAGAAAGCTTTCTTGGAATGGTTGACCCCTGAAAACACCCTCTTGGGGTTCTACGTAGTTTCTCAATGCCCTGCACTGCCCCTGAAGAAAACCCCTCTAAACTCTACTTGAAACACTACCTGAAACCCTGCCAAAAATCCTCCAATGAGACAAGAGCTAGACCCCTGCTCAATCTCCCAACATAAATCCACCTGCAAACCCCAATCCAGCACTGCAACGAAAAGAACTACGTCCCTCTCCAAATGCTACGCAGTCCTCCAAAAAGCTGATAAAAATCCTGCTGAAATGATGACAAAAATACTACCGCAATATTGATGGAAATAACTTGCCCGAGCAAGCACTCGAAGACCCCCAAGGCTAAGGGTGAGATCTCCAAACGGAGACACTCGATGCACTAAACAGTGCTGCAGACTAGCTAAACAACCAGCATGCTTAGAAGTCGAAATGACTAGCTCAAAATGCACATAACTGAATGATCCAAAATGAGGGGGCTCCTATCTATTTTATAGCCTCTGCCTCTCACAACCCCTAGGCCCACCTCCTCCTGTGTGATTCCCCTCTTGCCACGTGTTCTTTTCCTCTTGCGCAGTTCCTCCATGTGTCTGCGTGGGCTCCATTTCTGCGTCCCCCTTGGCTCCCCTTTAAGTCACAACGTTGTGCTACCTAGGAAGTGACTTTTTATTCTAAAGTGAGTTATGTTCCCCCTTTCTCACTTTTTATTTACAAATAACTATAGAAGGCAAAAGTTGAATAAAATCGAATATTCCAATTAGCCATAGCTAATTAGGAATATTACAGTCTCCCCTGGCAAATTGTTGCTTGTCCTCAAGCAACTGAAGTGATGGATGTTGTAAGATCTTCTCACTCTCCCAAGTGGCATTCTCATCCGGCAAATTCTTCCACCTCACCAAGAATTCCCAGACCGTCCTGCTCCGCAGCTGCCTCTCCGTAGTGTCAATGATAGCCTCCGGTTGAAATACCAAATGCCCCTCATCATCCATGGGTGGTAGCTCATCTGTCACGGTCACCTGCTGCCCCAATGCCTTCTTCAGGCATGATACATGAAAAATGTTATGAATCTTGCTGCCTAGGGGCAGCTCCAACTCATATGCAACCTGTGCAATCCTGCGTATTACCCTGTATGGCCCATAAAAGCGGGGCTTGAGCTTCTCAACCCCCTTTTGCTTCAGTGATGACTGTCGGTATGGCTATAATCATAGGTAGACCATGTCCCCTACCTTGAACTGCCTCTCCACCCAACCCTTGTCGGCATACAGCTTTTGCTGGTTCTGCGTTGTAGCCATGTTATCCTTGAGAGCTCAGAGGATATCTTGACTCTCTTGGATCCAAATCTTGGCTCTAGGAGCCCTGCTATCACCAAACATCACGTCGACAAAAGATAAAGGATGATACCCATATAAGGCATAGAATGGTGACATACCTATGGACATGTGATGTGAAGTATTGTAGCAATACTCCCCCAGATGCAGCCACTTCAGCCATGCTCGCTGCTGCCCATTGACATAGTTATGCAAGTAGCCCTCCAGCCACTTGTTAACTATCTCTGTCTGCCCATCCGTCTATGGGTGATAGTTGGTACTCGGTGTCAACTTCGTCCCCACGATTCGGAAAAGCTCCTACCAAAACCCACCCATGAAATGGTTGTCCTTGTCACTGACGATGGTCTTAGGAAGACCATGTAGCCTGAAGATCTCCCTGAAGAACAACTCAACCACCTGTGTTGTTTTATAGTGTGTGGATATGGAAAAGAAATGTGCGTACTTTTTCAGTCGATCAACGACGACAAAGATACAATCCTTGCCTTGTACCGTGGGCTACCTTGTGATGAAGTCCATCGAAATTCTCTCCCATTTCCCCTTTGGAATGGGGAGAGGCTGTAATAAACCTGTGGGATGGCTCATCTCTCCCTTGTTCCTCTGGCAAACATCGCACTCCCAGATGTGATGGAACACATCCTCCTTGAGGCCCTTCCATGAGAACCTCTCTCTAATGGCCCTCTAGGTTTTAGTAAACCCCTGATGTCCTGCCAAAGGTGAATCGTGTGATGCTTGGAGTACTTTCTTCTTGAGCTGAGACCCCTCGATCAAGAAGATCTAGTCCCTGTAATAGATGATCTCATCGACCACCCTGTACCTATCATCTGCCACCTGCCCATCCAGAACCTCACATGCAAACCTGTCCTTGGAGTACTCTACTAAGAGTCGAGCCCTCCAATCCGCATCCAAGCTCATAAGAGACAACGTGGCTGGTCTACGTGAAAGGGCATCTGCTACCACATTATTCTTACCCTTGACATACTCAATGTCAAAGTCATATGCTTGGATCTTACTGATCCACTTCTATTGCCTCTCCTGTAGCTCCTTTTGCTCCAAAAAGAACTTGAGGCTGTTGTGATCAGTCCTCACCCTGAACTTGTTGCCTACCAAATACTATCGATACTTAGCTAATGCATGCATGATGGCCAGCATCTCCTTGTCGTATATGGAATACAACCTCTCGTGCGGAAGGAGTTTCTGGCTCTGAAATGCTATAGGGTGACCTCCCTGCATCAATATTGCGCCAATCCCCTCTCCCGATGCATCACACTCCAAGACAAATGGCTGCGTAAAATTTGGAAACGCAAGCACTGGGTAGCTGCTCATAACCTACTTGAGCCTATCAAAGGCTCGTTGCACTGTATCTGACCAACTAAATGCCCCCTTCTTCATCAAATCTGTCAAGGGTGCAACAAGCTATGAGAAACCTTTGACGAACTTCCGGTAGTAAGTGCAAATGACAATGAATCCTTGAAGTTCCGTCACGTTTCTCGGCTTTGGCCATTCCCTGATGGCCCTAATCTTCTCCTCATGGACCCTCATTCCATCAACCCCTATGATGTGTCCCAGATACAACATCTCCGTCAACCCAAAGTCACACTCGGAGAGTTTGGCATAGAATTGCTGCTCCTGTAATATACACACTATTGTCTTAATGTGCTGGAGATGCTCCCCGCAAGTCCTGCTGTAAATGAGAATATCATCGAAGAATACCAACACAAACTTCCTTAAATGACTACGGAATATGTGATTCACACAAGACTCAAATGTAGTTGGGGCGTTGGTTAGCCCAAAAGGCATCACCAAGAACTCAAAGTGCCCATAGTGACACCTGAAGGCCGTCTTGGGAATGTCCTGCTCCCTCACGCGAATCTGATGGTACCCAGTGTTAGTGTTAGTCTTTGCATCCTTGCTCCAGTGATCAAACATGCTCTTACAAGTGATTTTAAGGTGTCAAAACCAAATTTTTTCATTTCAGTGAGTCTTCAAGCAAAATTTGGTCACTAGGCATTAGGTCTAGGGTTTGCTTTCACTCCTTTCAAAGTTGCCCAAATGTCGGTGCATTTCACCATTCAGCTGAGTCTATCATCATTCAGAAGGTTGTTATCATCATGTCAGGTTCCATTGGGTCATTTTACACCTTGTTCATGCCTCAATTGCGCCTAGACAAGGTTCATTTCCCTCTCCTAGGGTTTTGAAGGCAATTTCTCTTGAATTGTCAAATCATTTGCAAAACTTGTATCTTGATGTTCATACACTTTCCCCTATCGTTAATGTACCTTATTAAACACTTCCCATCACTGAGATCCCCCAAATTCCTCATTTTTGCACAAACCTTAGTTTCTTGCCACAATTTGGCAATTTTCTAGGTTAGGCCTGTGTTTTTCCCTTTTCGACCCCTTCCCCTCACTCGATCTCTGAGATTCCACTTTCCCCTGCTTCCTAACATCCCTCCCTACTTCCAAAAGTTTCCCCAAGAATTTAGAAGCCCCTTATCCCCTTCATTTCGCTTCATTTCGACAAAATCCTTGTTTCACACATCGGGATAAGTTTCACTCAAAAGATGTTCCAGAGAAATAAAAGATGATTTTTTAAACACTGAGAGAGGTTTTTGTCCATAACAGGTCAAGGAAGAAAAACCTCCTTCACTTTTTACACAGGTGTCATGGTTTTAGAGAAATGTGAAAAATACAATTGCCTCGGGAGAATTGATGCACCTCTGAAGTGACCTTGGGAAAATCAAGTTTTCTCCTAGCTTGGTTGGCCAAATAACTTTCATGATGAGTCAAAGAATAACTAGACAAAAATATACTTCCAATGAAATATCATGAGATCAATTTGGAGTTGAGGAAGACATTCAAAAGTTGACTGCAACAACACTCTGCCTTGAGGTAGCCTCATTTGGCACATTTTGACCAGTCTTGGGAGATTTGATTTTTGGCAAAGCAAATGAACTCCAAATGGAACAATTCTGGTTGGGTTGGAAATTAGATTCAAAGACCTTTCCAACGAGCTATCCTACGCTTGATGTTGACACTGGGAAGGCCTCCAAAAGCCTCCTGCAAAATGTACTATGTGCGTGCGACCCATACAGAAGGCGCACGAAGCATTGTGTGCGTGCGGCGCACTGGGCTTCATTGGCCAGTGTAAATTTACACGCGCACGGCGCATAGGGAGCACGTGGCACATATAACTCAGAACCAAGAAATTTTCACTCCTTCATCCAGATTCATGCCAAATTACCTCCATCAACTTGCAAGTAGGTTCTTTACATTTGTTCAGGCATGATTATGGTGTTTTGAATGTGGAGAAACAAGTGTTTAAGATAAAGATTGTAAACCCTATGTTTATTGCCAAATTCACTTCTTAGGGTTTAAAAAAAAATATTGGGGATTGTGTGGGGGTTTTTCAAACTTTTTCTATTGATGTCATCTATTTTCAGCACTGTCTATGCTCATTATTAACCTCAGCCTCACGCTCTCTCTTTGCCATTACTTCTCTACTGTCATTGTTATGGCCATTGTCATTTTCACACTGTTTATCATTCATGTCATGACATAGTCCCATTTTCACTTGTCCACATCCTCCATTGACATTTTTCAAACACTACCAGGGCTATTGTCACTTTTGTTCCTAATAATTATTTCCCCTGCATTACTCTCTTTTCTACTCACTTGTCAAATCCCCTCATAATCAAAATAGTGACTGTTTTTTTCATGGAGAGCTGGCCCGGAAAAGACATGGCGATTTGACACCTTTTGAGTGGCAATCTTGGCTTGAGAAAATTAATCGACATCTGGAGGAGTTGTTGGCGAAGGTCAATAGAGACAAAAACATGCTCCGTCATATGAAACATCACTATTGGGCTCGCATGCACGTCGGCAAAGCAAAAATAAAGATTTTGAAGAGGAGGTTGAGCAGAGCACTAAAACGGCGGAAAAGGCCTGATCCACTCCGGATTTTGTCCGAGGCTTTGTTGGCTTGGCATGATACATGATGGAGGATCTTCGTTCCGAATTTGAGCAAATTCGGAAAAATTTTTGTCATTTTGAAAAATTTTGGCCTAAAAACAGGTTTTTCAGCTCAACGCGTAGCGCGTCGACGCGTGCGCTTATGATTGGGACACTTACTGGAGGAAAAATTTATAGTTTTGGATTTTCCATGATAAGTTATGCATGCTCTAGTATGGCCAAGGCATTTCATCAAGTTCTGGATGATCAAAAGGGCCAAAAACACCATGAAAACCACCTTGCTGCCACCTTTTGCACCAGCAGGAAGTACTTCTGGGAGAATGAAGTTTTGGAGGGGTAAATGAACTCTAAATTGAAAAATTCCACTTGGGTTGGAAAGTAGACATCCAGGGATTTCTAATGGGCTATCAGGAGCTCAATTTGGATGCTGGGAAGTGCTCCAAAAGTAGGCTGAAAGGCGCGCAATGCATAGAGCTCAGGTGTGCGACACATAAAGATTTTTGGTCAAATTTTCATCTTCCAGCCTAGAAATTCGGCCAGTTGAACCAGTTTTGCTTGTGGATGAAATTTTTGAGTTATCTTGATGTACATTTATGGTTGGCATGTGACTTGGACTCACTTTTACCTATTCTAGATGATTCATTCACAAAATAGCAAAAATTTAATGGAATGAATCAGTTTCCTTTCTTTTAGAGGCAGGTTGTTTGGATGCCTAGTTTTCAGCTCTATGTTTGGAATTAGTTCAAACTGCTCCTAGAAGGAGGAGCTCAACCCTTAAAGGAATGGAAAGGGGTTAGGATGGTCTATATGATGTAATTTCTCAATCATTTTCAGAGGTTGGAGAGGTTGGACTCTTGGGAAAAGCTTGACACTCTATTGTACATATTTTATCTGCATTTTTGGCAAAGTAAAGACCAGGGTTTTGTAGCACTATTTGGGATTCATGTGGCTTTATGTGTTGATGGTGTGCTTCTTTCAGTATTTGTAAGTTGTTTATGTGTATCACTTTCCTTCTCTTATCTTCTGCAATTGAAAATGAAGTGTTAAGGTAGAACCATAATTGGTATAGCCAACATTTAAGTTTGTTTGATTTTCCATGTTTTCATCTGTTTATGGAGAATCCTTGAAAAGTTTCTTGCTCTCCTTAACTTCTTACCAGTTAGATCTAGCCATTCATTCTCTTTAAAAGCATCAAGACAATCACTACCTTTCCCAAGTAGACCTCTGCAAAAACTGTGCCTCATCCGACCCAAATTGCCTTTCCCTTGAATTCAACTAAACTTCAAAAAATCAATTTCAAACTCCTTATACTTCATACCTAGCATAAAATTAATTACCAATTTAGTCATCTCTGAGCCTCATTGATCACCTTTTGCCGAGATTGACCCGGAGAGAGCCCTCTCCTGTCCTCGTAGGGCTAGCTACGAGGTTGAGCGTGGTTTGATGTAGCCTTGAGTTTTACCTTATTTCAGCCTAAGGTATATTTGAGAGCTAACACCCAGATCTCAAATCGATCTTTGAGAAGAATTGTGCTTCCCTCAACTCATCCATCAACTCATCAATCCTGGGTATGGGTACCTGTTCTTCAGGGTCTTCTTGTTCAAGGCCATGTAGTCAATGCACATCCTCAATGTACCATCCTTTTTCTTCACCAACACCACTGAAGAAGCAAAAGGACTCGTGCTCGATCGAATGTGCCCAAGAGCCAGCAACTCTTGGATAGCCCGCTCAATCTCATCCTAATAGGCCTTGGGGTGCCTATAGGGGGTGGTGATCACTGCCTGGATGCCCTACTCAAGCTCGATAGTGTCCTCAAACCCCCGATCCAGTGGCTATCTTGGTGGAATCTCTCCAAACACTATGGCATACCGATCAAGGATGGATTGGATCTTTGGATGTACCATCTGCCCTGTAGTCCCTGCCTCTGATGCATGCAGCTCCACTTCCCACTCTAAGTCTCCCTTCTGGAAGACTGCCTCCATTCGATGAGCTGACATAGTATGAGGCGAATATGTGTGTTGCCCCCGTACCTTCTCGTGCCTCCCTATCTTCTCATCATCCCACTCCATCTCTAGGGTCTTCCAATCCGTCGTGACCTTCCCTAGAGTAATAAGCCATTGAACACCCAATATCATGTTGGTGTCCGGAATATCGACCACGAAAAAGTGGTCAGCCAATGTGTAGGCCCCCATCGTCACTGAAAGCTCTAGAAGTTAATGAGCACACGTCATGGTTTGATCTCTTGGGACCAATACTGAAAACCCATCGAAGCTCTCTGTCTGAATACCTCTCCGCTCAACCATCTGTGCATCGATGAAGTTATGGGTCACCCCACTGTCAACCAAAACTGATACGCGCTGGCCACGTACTATCCCTCGTATGCGTAGCATCAGATACTTGGGAACTCCTTGCAATGCTGCAAGGGCCCCTCTGGTGGGTGCAAAAGATGCACCACCTGTTGCTAGTGGTGGAGGTGGCAAAGGTCCTTTTATGGCATGGCTATCTTCTGTCTCCACATCCTCCTCATCATCCTCTTCTCCACTGCTATTGGAGAAGACCTCAATAAAATGTGAATAAAATGTGCTCTTCCGGTAGCACATCTATGTCCCAGTGCCCATGGCTCCTGACAAGTGAAGCACAACCACTTCTTCTTCAGCTCCCTCCTGGCATCATTGTCAAGTTGTACTCATCCTGGATTCCCCTTTAGAGGTGGAATCCTCACATCCTTCCCCTTAGACTGAAAATTCTGTCTTTGGTGGTAAGGTGTCTGGGTCCTGGGTAAGACATCCTGTAAGTCCCGAGTCCTGATGATAGCGTCCTGGAGTGTGGTTGGTCTAGTGGATCGGACTAAACTCCGAAGTGGCTTTGCTAACCCCTCCACATACATATAGACCCTCCGTTCCATGGATAGGTCTAGCACTATCACTGAGACCCTCAAGAACTCTGCAATGTAGGTCTCTGGGCTCCCTATCTGTTTGATCCTCATCAACTCAGCAAAATTTTTCTCTGGATCCCTCCGATCAAATCGCTCCATCAACCTCCTAGTGAACTTGACATATGTCATCACTGTGGAGTGTCCAAGTGTAGCCATCCCATGAAACCACCAATCCTGAGCCTCACCATCCAAATGCAATGTTGCCACCTTGATGGCCTCTGTCTCTGACATCTGGTTAAGATGGAAATAAATGTCCAACTTCTCCACCCAAGACCTTGCCGAACTATTTGATGAACCATAAAATGTAGGCAAGTGGAATCTACTAGCTACACAGTGGGTGTCACCATCATGGTAATGCTGGTATCCTTTGTGATGGTTGCGGGGTATACTATCCCGCTGGAGCTTAACAAAGTCTCTAAATGAAGGGCTTCCCTGAACTCCTGCCCATAAGCCTGGTACTCTACAAAATAATCGCCCATATGTCTGGGCTACGGCCTCCGTGTATGCTCCTAAGAAAGTGGGCATGGTAGAGCGTGTAGGGGCATGTGAGGCCACTTGCTCCGCAATATCATGTTGCTCTGGAAAATGGTGGGATGCACCTGATCCCTCACCAACCTGGAAAAGTTTGTGGGCTCTCATGCTGTCTAGCCTCTATTGCCGTGAATCTCTGCCCCATCAACTCAATCTGCCTCGACAGATCCTGCACTGATTTGAGGAGAATATCCGCAAATCTCTTCCCGTCCTCATCTGCCATCGGGTCCCTCTATTCTGTGTCCACCACAGGCTCCTCATGTTCTGCGTCCACCACCAGAACACAGTCTCCCTCTCCGTAGGTATTCTCCAACCTACGATGAGTGTCTCTATACCTCCTACCTCAGTAACAAAGGTAGGGTTTTTCCCTTGGTGTCATAGATTTCTAGCTCCACAGGTCGAGCCAGATCTATGCTTTGATACGATTGTAATATTCCTAACCAGGAATATTCCGCAAAACCCCAGCAAAAATCCAACTAAATATATGCAAATGATATAATAACCCAGAAGTGATAAAATAACAGTGGAACGATATATAATAATGTAAACCAGAAATATAAGCAGATACACAAAAATGCAGCAAGAAATACTCTTAGAATGACAAGAATGGCCTCTCTGCGTGGATGTCGCTGTTGTGTTGTTGCTGCTGCTAGAAAATAGATGATGATTTGAGGCTGTTCCCCTCCTCAAAAAAAGCTAAAACTCTAGATTTAGGCTCTACTCAAGAAACCCAAAAAAACCCAGAAAGCTTTCCTGGAATGGCCGACCCCTGAAAACACCCTCTTGGGGTTCTGCGTAGTTTCTCAATGCCTTGCGCTACCACTGAAGAAAACCCCTCTAAACTCTGCCTGAAACCCTGCCAAAAATCCTCCAATGAGACAAGAGTTGGACCCTTGCTCAATCTCCCAGCATAAATCCACCTGCAAACCCCAATCCAGCACTACAACCAAAAGAACCGCGTCCCTCTACAAGTGCTGCGCAGTCCTCCAAAAAGCTGATAAAACTGCTGCTGAATGATGACAAAAATACTGCCGCAATACTAATGGAAATATGTTGCTCGAGCAAGCACTCGAAGTCCCCCGGGGCTAAGGGTGAGATCTCCGAACAGAGACACTCGATGCACTAAACAATGCTGCAGACTAGCTAAACAACTAGCATGCTCATAAGTCGAAACGACTAGTTCAAAATGCACATAATTGAAGGATCCAAAATGAGGGGGCTCCTATCTATTTTATAGCCTCTTCCTCTCACAATCTCTAGGCTCACCTCCTCCTGTGTGATTCCCCTCTTGCCATGTGTTCTTTTCCTCCTGCGTAGTTCCTCCATGTGTCTGCGTGGGCTCCATTTCTGCGTCCCCCTTTGGCCCCCTTGGCTCCCCTTTAAGTCACAACGTTGTGCTACCTAGGAAGTGAATTTTTATTCTAAAGTGAGTTATGTTTCCCCTTCCTCACTTTTTATTTACAAATAACTATAGAAGGAAAAAATTGAACAAAATCGAATATTCCAATTAGCCATAGCTACTTAGGAATATTACAATTAGGGAGGCGAGAGAGAAGGACATCAAGAAAAGAGAGGGAATGGTTATCTTTGAGTTCCATAGTGAATTGGATGTGAGGGGAAATGTGATTGAGATGGGAAAGGAAGTCTTGGAAGTTAGGTAAACCATGGGACCAAATAATAAAAGTGTCATCAACAAATCGTTTCTAGAATTTAGGCTTTAAGTGGAAGGTCTCAAGGTCTAAGGTTTCAAAGTGCTCCATAAAAATGTTATCCAAAATAGGGGAAAGGGATGAAACCATGGTTGTGCCCTCGATTTTCTTGTAGAATACTCCTTCAAAAGTGAAAAAGGTTGTGGTAAGGAAAATTTTGATAAGTTTGAGGGTATCGAATTTCATGAGCTTGGAAATAAGATCAATGGCTTTGGGGACAATAATTTTGGTAAATAAAGAAACAACATTAAAGCGAAAGATGATTTCGTTTTCATAAAGTTTAAGGTGCTTTATTTGTTGAATGAAATTAGAGGAGTCTTTAATGAAGGAGGAAGAGTGGTTGAAAAAGGGACGAAGATTTATGACAAGGAATCTGGAGAGGGCATAGCTGGGACCACCAATAATGCTAACAATAGGTCTTAAGGGAATATCCTTCTTGCGGATTTTAGGTTGACCATAGATCCTAGGGGTAATGGGGTTAAGGGGATAATAAGCTTTTGGATGGGAAGGTCAAAGGATGAGGATTTAATGGCTTTGGTGACCTTGTTGGTCATAGATTTGAGCGGGTTCTTGCTTAAAGGCTTGTATGAGGAGGAGGAAAGAAGATCAAGCATCTTACGATGGTAATCAAAGGAATTCATAACAATTGACACATTGGCTTTATTAGCTTTTAGAATGAGAATGTTGCGGTTGGAATTGAGTTGACGAAGGGTTATAAATTCCTCTTTTGTAAGGTTAGATTTTGGGAGCTTCAAGCCCCAGAGAATGTGTCCACATTCTTGCAAGATTGTGATTTCACATTGTTTAAAATGCATAAATAAATTTAGTGCTTTGAGAAACCTTTGGGGTGCTAAGATTGTGTAGTTTACACAACTCCAACAAATCCCTACTAGATTTTGAGAAAAACTCACCAAAAATATGCACGACAAAAAATCAAAATTTTTATTAATTAAATTATGCTAGTATTTAATGGTACATTATGCTTTCCTATTTTTCTTTGAAGATAGCTAGGTAGCCTTGCTCTCCTTTGTTAAATAGTGTTACTTAAATAAGTTTCATTTTCCTTATCATTTGAACATTACCAACCATTAATCGTAACAAAATTAGTTTTGCTTGAATAAATTTGCTTGAGTTGGAGAGTTATTCATTCCTTGTCTTGGTCCCCTTTTCTTGAAAAGTGCTGCTTGAATTAGTGTCGATTTCTTTACCATATGAACATTATCAACCATTATTCATAACAAAATTATTTTTGCCTAGATAAATTTGATTAAGTTGGAAAGTTGTTCCTTTCTTGTGTGCAAGGGTTATTGTTTTTTATTTATTCTTGTAAGTAAGCTTATGTATATTAAATTGGTGCTAGATTACATAATATCAAAATATTTTTGTTGCAGTTGTTGGACATTGGATAAACCAACGCTCCCCGTGTGTTTCACAACATGGAATAGCCGCCTCTCGTGGATCCTTATCTCCGGCGATGCAATCATTGACCTATACCTATGGGTTTTGTTCTAACGACAATTGTGAAAAAGTGGTATTAGAGCGTAGGTCACGAGTTTTATACACACCCAACTCACGTTGGGGGGGAGATTGTTGGACATTGGTAAACTAATGCTCTCGTTATGTTTTGAGACATGGACTAACCACCTCTCGTGGATCCTTATCTTTGGCGTTGCGGTCATTGACTAATACCTGCGGGTTTTTGTCTAACGACAATCATGATTCCCAAAAACGGCTCACCGTATTGGAAATGAAACTAACGATAAAGTTAATGTATTTTATCTCAAATTTCCTATACTAACTAGATACATACAAAAATATGTACTGACCAAGACTTCATTATGAAATACATTATGCCAGAGTATTGGTAAATTCTAAGTGAAGTAGAAAAACCATAAGTTAACTGAAACCATCAAGAGGACATGGAAATATCAATAGTGCATGGAACGGATGGATTGATTGGAGGTGCATGATCAGGTTTGTTGCAGAGTTTCTCCTTAATGCACACTAGTGCTTCATATTCTTCCACCCCAATGGGGTTTCTTGTGTGCAAGGGTTGTTAGTAATGTATTTTATTAATTTATTTAGATACTAAGAAAAATATATATAACTAATAATATTGATCAAACCTATTTCAGTATTGATTGAATGGTCAAGGTTGATGTACTTATGTGAAATTTAGAATTAGATCATATATTCAAATTTGAGCCAAGATAAAATCCTTGTTATTATTCAAATTGTGTAAATATATATTCCTTATTATTATTTATAGTAATAATTGTAAACTTAAAAGAAGTTAGGTTAAATATTTTTTGGTTCCACTTAACTTTCAATACATAAAAGAAATTAATTAAATCAATAATATTGATAATATTAAATATTATATTCTTTAAAGATAATGATAACAATTTTTTTTTTAAAGAAATAGGTAGATTTATATTGATCTAACTAGAAAACATGCCAACTCCTTTATAATCAAATACAATTGTTCATCATCAATGTTCCAATCTTGTTCACAAAAAAACCTGCATCTACCCTTCCTAATTTTAACTATACTTTTAACAACAGTCGTCTTGTAAAGCCTCCAAAAGACTCCATAGATTAGGACATACTTACATAACTTTCAAACAAATTATATATCAAACAAAAATATCTACCAGCTCCTTCCTTTTCAGCACCAGTGCTTTCCACTGGCTCCTCCTTGTTAATTTCCATCTATAGAAGAAACGAAGGTGTCATTCTAGGGGCTTCATCAACCTACTGAGCAACCCATTCATCGTGAGAAGGAGGTTCTGTGATTTCAAAGACATATTTTAGGACACCTAGGGTAGTAAATTCTATCAAAACGTCAATTTTATCCACCTTAGTAGTCATATTTTCCAGCTTGGTGGCCAAATTTTCCATTGAGAGTTGAAGACTCTCTACATCCCACACACATCCTCCAACTAACAAGAGACCAAAACAAAATGAGAATGAGCCTCCATTATAATTTTATCACTAACCTTAGCAATGAGAGCCAACAATTCAATCTTAACCGTCTCAAACTATTCCTCTATTACATTCCCATCACCATTGCTAAATGAAGATGCCATGGAGAAAATTTCTTTGCCTCTAACCCAAACCAACAACAATCTAAATTCTTGCAAGATCCATTTATAATACATGCAGTGATCCAAGCCACTTCCAGATTTGAGCTTTGTGCATTGAATGCTAACATTCCTTTTTTGAGCCAAATTTTCTCAAAATTTCATCCCTACTACCACCATTTTGCTTGCACTTTCTTGTAGAAATAACTTCTCCAGTGCATAAGGAGTACCTACCATGCTTGAGCTGAAGCAAAGATTTAATGCTACCCGAAATGGAATCCACATGTCCTTTGACATGACATTTTCATTCCATTGCTTCCAACTGGAACATTTAACTTTTCTTTCCTGTGAATACTTTTCTTTCCCATCGAGATCCCACAATGCCTTGGGATTTAGGGAAGTTATTAATGGCCTACCAATCCATAATTCTCTTTGCTAGTTTAATGAGAGAAACGTGATCCATGTACCTTGCATATTCATGGGATATGAGAAATGGAGGTTTCACCTTGTTCATTTATTATGATCCCTTACCCAAGGTTTACACCCTTGTTGGCTTGCTCGTCCACTGCTTAATTATTGTCCCTCTTTACATTATAAAATTAGTGGAAAAATCTCTTAGATAACATCCAAATTTGATTGAAACTCGACGATACATTTTATTCTAT
Source organism: Pinus taeda (assembly GCA_000404065.3). Lineage (NCBI taxonomy): Eukaryota > Viridiplantae > Streptophyta > Pinopsida > Pinales > Pinaceae > Pinus > Pinus taeda. The sequence goes on from APFE030446662.1 coordinate 108,457, forward strand.
ATTTTTGGAGAGACTGTGGCACTTTTAGATTGTGATAATTGAGCTTCCTACTACACATGACTATTGATTTCCTCTTGATATTGCTATGTTTGGACCTTTCCAAAGGGCTAAAAAATCTTCTTGGTTATTTGATGTTGCTCCCAACCCCCAAGAAAATTTCCTCTCCATTTTTCCATCGGGGCCATAAAGTACCCCTCCCACTCTTGCCTCCCCCAGATTTCCATTCAATGCTCCCTCAAAGAAGAGTTGATATTTTCCTAAAAAGGGTCATCAATCAAGAATTTATCCATTGTCAATTGTATCAGAAAGGAAGGTTGGTCTCTATGGGACTTGAAGCTACCAACATGACTAGATAATCTACTAAGTTTAAGCCATTCTTTTTCTTCATTTGAAAGATCATCCTGTTTCTTTGAGTTGAAACCCCTTAAGGAAATGAACTCAAAAATAAATTTAGTGGAATTCATGGTAGTTGATTTTGGATTTGGCTTGATATTTTGAAAAATTTCCTGATTGCGGGAGAGCCAATTTTCCCAAAAAAGATATTTAGGAATGAGAGTCCAACATTTGATTATTACTAAGTTAGGCTTTCGATTCAGAGGATAGAATGATTTCCATATTTCGTACATTTCAGACCAGTCCATAAGAATATGTTAAATTTGGCCAACTGGATGAAAGTCAAGTTTCTATAATTCAATTGAAAAGGGGCACTACTGAAACACAAGGATTAATGTCCTCTTCAACTTCTTCACAAAGAACACAATGCGAAGGCCCTTGTATTTTTATTTTTTCAATTTCTCCAAAATCAAAATCTTCCCACGAACCAATTCTTAACAAGATGTGTTGATTTTGGGGAGCCCATCTTTATTCCAAATATTACCCTTCTTACCCTTCTTTGAAGGGGAGTTGCTTAATCAATGTTTTGTACCCTTCTTTGACAGTGTACTATATCTTCTTACCTCTTGGCCATATTTGTCAATCCAAACAGCGAGGAGGTACTCACATAAATCCTTTTAACGATTGAGTCAAAGTGAGCCACAACTGAGAGAGATGTGGCATACATTTTGGGCAATGACATCCTTTCCAGACTCCATCATCATCCCATGCCAGGATGTTAGCCAAATTATGAAGACCCTAATCTTCCATCTAAAGTGCTAACTCCCTACTCTGTGATCTCCATTAACCAATTAGGCAAAAGGGACCTGGTATTTCCATAGATGGATACGTCGACCATTCCTCGATTTCCAGCCAGGATGCTCTAATACTACTAGAGCCGTTGCCTTTCAAAGTTCCATATCTTTGTTCCCTGCCCCTCCCAAGTTTCATTCTCATGTCTGAGAAAATTATTTTTAGGGAGATATTTTCTTTAGGAAGGACTTATTCCAACACTCTTTGGAGTCTAAGAGGAGCCTACATACAAAATTTCCCCCCATGGCTAGAGTCATATATTTTAGGTCTTTAATTTCTAGACCTCCCATTTTTTTGCAAACCTTACTATATTCCAGTTCACTAGATGTAAGAGGATCTCATTCTTCTTTCCTGCTTTCCATAAGAATTTCCAGATCATACTACTTATATTATGAATAACAATCTTTGGAGCGAGAAACCCTGAACCAATATATAGTGGGAGGGAGAAAAGCACTGCTTTTATAAGTTCAGTCTTCCTAGCCATATTTAACCAATGTGCTCCCCACGAGTGAATCCTCCTTTTGATCTTTTATAAAACTGCTTCTCAAGCATCTCCATTCAAGAGGCCGATTAAGATGGGAATGCCTAGATAAGTGAAATATTCCAATCCTTAACCACTAGAATACACAAAACATTTGATATTTATTGTAATACAACCTCTGAGCAATTCCAACCCGACAATTGAATTTTATTTTTTCTTACCAGTCCACCTAATAAGATCAAATAAGAATATTTTGTCGCTATGACAAACACCCTCTAAAATTTTGCCTACAATTGAATTTGTTTGCCTACTGAGGATTTTGTGACCAGTCATTCCATAGTCACTTCTTCGTTAGCTGATGCCTTGTTAAGTATTTGAGATCCCTCTTGGATTATAAGTGTCGAAGTCACCTTCTCTCACATGACCAGTGTGCAACAGGTTCATGAGTGCATCATTTATGTAAGGTTTTACAAGAATACCTGTTACAGATCCATTTGGGCACATCAACCCCAACTTATAGATCGATACTAGTAGGGCCCATCAACCCCTAGTGCAGTTGTTACATGCCCTAAAGAAGTTAGTCATCAGAATGCCTCACTTCCCAAGACGTTCCATCACTGAAAACATCCAAAAACTACCTCTAAGAAGATCAATGCAGGTAGGCCTTCATTAAGGTGTGCTGCAATGCAAACCATACACTGACAGGGTGCTATGCAGTGCACTCGGTCACTCTTTGCCCTACGTTGGGCGAATTTGAGCAAACTTTCATGAGGGTTTGAAGATTCCTTATCCATTGGAAGCCTTTATAAGCTTCTCAATGCCACATACTCCTTTGAGTTCACATCTGGATGACGAAGAGAGTTAAGGAACATAAATCCCCTATCCCTTCTTCCATGGAACTGATTTCTAAATTTAGAAAGGAATTCATTGTCACCATTGATGGCATAACCTCCTTCATTCACCTATAAAAAGATCACTCATCTAAGAGATCAAGGGCTGGAAATTATTGAATGGTAGGGAGATGTTGGTGATATGAGATTAGAATTGATTGCAAGTATTGTAAGAGTGTTGAAGTGTCTTTCTTGTCATGAGGATAGTTCTTTTACTGTGTCAACCTCGTTAAAAAATGAAACATGTTAATGAGGATAATTCTTGGTCTTGTGTCAACCTCATTAAAAAATGAAACCAAGGAATACAAGGATAGTTCCTTGTCTTGTGTCAACCTCATTAAAAAATGAAACAAAGGAATATGAGGATAGTTCTTTTACTGTGTCAACCTTGTTAAAAAAAGAAGCAGGTCAACGAGGACAGTTCCTTGTCTTGTGTCAACCTCGTTAAAACATGAAACCAAGGATGTGAGGATAGTTCTTTTACTATGTCAACTTCATTAAAAAATGAAACAGGTCCATGAGGATAGTTCTTTTACTGTGTCAACCTCGTTAAAAAATGAAACAAGGGAATATGAGGATAGTTCCTGGTCTTGTGTCAACCTCGTTAAAAAATGAAACAAAGGAATATGAGGATAGTTCCTGGTCTTATGTCAACCTCGTTAAAAAATGAAACAAGGGAATATGAGGATAGTTCCTGGTCTTATGTCAACCTCGTTAAAAAATGAAACAAGGGAATATGAGGATAGTTCCTAGTCTGTGTCAACCTCGTTAAAAAATGAAACAAGAAATATGAGGATAGTTATTTTACTGTGTCAACCTCATTAAAAAATGAAAGAAGGAATATGAGCATAGTTCCTTGTCTTGTGTCAAGTTCATTAAAAAATGAAACAAGGAATATGAGCATAATTCCTTGTCTTGTGTCAAGCTCGTTAAAAAATGAAACAAGGAATTTGAGTAGAGTTCCTTGTCTTGTGTCAAGCTCATTAAAAAATGAAACAAGGTCCCCTAGAGCAAAGTTCCAAGTCGAGTCTTTGATTATATCTCGTAAAATCCCAGTCGAGCCTTTCACTTGATCTCGTAAGTGAACCTTCATTTCATATACCTCATAGCTGCGAGTAGGCTAGTTAGGTAAATGTAATGAAGCTTAGGGGGCATGCACCTAATGGTAAAGTTAAGTTTCCCTGTAGGTTATGTGAAGGGAATCACCCCTTTCACCTTTGTCCCTATGGGGACGAAGCCAAAAAGTGTTGGATAACCATCCTGCTTCACCGTAGCGACTTCCACTTGGTTACACAAGACTCTTCCTTTCATCATGCTGGGGGCTTGTAAAACAATCTCAAGCATAGTTTTTCGTTTTAAGCTTGTGTAAAAATGAAACTGAATTTAAGCATAGTTTTTCATTTCAAGCTCGTTTAAACATGAAACTAAATCCAAGCATAGCTCCCTATGGTTCAAGCTTGTGTAAAAATGAACCCATTTCCATTTTAACCATTGTGATTTTCATTCTATAAGCCTTTTCTATCAGATGAGCCTTGGTTGTTTTATTCCATCATCACCATATCTTTGGCCGATCATACGCTTTCACTTGGTTGGTTTACCCTTTTTTGAGGAAAAGTTGCAATGAGTGGTCTTATTAGCCAGCCTCTTCACATAAATCAACATGTTTTGATAAGTTCCCACATCACTGGAACCAATTTCTACCCTAGACACCACTCGTTCCTCAAAATGGAGTCTTCTTTAAGCTCTTTTCAGACTCTTTAAACATGAAAAGATTGCCGAGCACTTGGCTTTTCCAGCTCGTTAAAGGATTGGAAACGATATCTCTCTTGTATTATTTTATGCTTTTTTGGACTAGATAGATTATCTTACAAAAAATAATTTGTGTAGTTTCCTGTTCGTTCCTTTTCAAACTCTCTAAACATGAAAAGGACCGAGTTGTCTTTGTCTCTAAACTCGTTAAAAACATCAAATAGCGTCAAGCTTGTCCATCAAGACAAGGCCGAGTTTCACCTTTGTTAAACTCGTTAAAGCATCAAATAGTGATGGATTCGCCCGAAGGGTGAAATTATACAACAAGAATATGTTATCATCCTCAAGATTGATAAAAAATAAAGAGGTACTCGCTAGCAATGACTGGGGAAAAAGGAAAAAGCCGAGAAAAATTTATGGTAACAAGTCGCTCTTGAACATGACACTTTCACCTCATCACCGTGACTATGTGAGTTGGGTCATTCATCTTGATGGTTATCAGACTGTTGGTCTATCATACCATCCATTACTTTGTTTTGAGTCAATGCTACCAATTCATCTTAGTGTTGCCAACATGTTCAAGAGAAGTCATTCAGTTCAAACTTCATCCTTTGCAATACCGTAAACCTTCATTTCCATGACTGCCATTCCTGAACTTTGTGTCGTCAGTCGATTTTTCATCTCCAAAATCATTTATCTCATTTCGTGTCGTAGATTTGGGATACATAAGGCCCTCCTGCGACGGGTTGCTTCTTGTCGACATCAACACATCATAATCCAAGAAGTTGACTTAGAAACACCCCTTTAGTACCTTGAAGATTACATACATCAATGGTAGGTTTCTCGCTTCCAGTGATAGGTTGACATCAATGGCCTTCAACCGAAAGACTTTGTATGGTGTTCGACATCAAATAATTTATTCACACCATGTGAAATGTACTGTAGTAACTTGTAGGTCATTATCATTATTAGTGATACCTCTCGCGTCTGTTAACATCTTACATCATTGGCTGGTAATCAGACGATGTCTTTCCATGTTTGAATTCAGAACATCTATTCACATAGTTAGACTTGTACTTAAGCAAAAGATTGAATGAGATTGAAGGCCTCGGATCTAGTTTCATCCATCCGGGCTGCGATATTTTCAGGAGTACTAAATCAAATGTATAATGGCCTTACATTCATGGTCAACCATTCATGGGTCTATATCTGTAGACAACTATATTTGTACATGTAATGGAAGTTTATAAGCTGAGCATGGGTATGCCTTCCCTTAGCTAGTTCATGAGAAAAGTCAAATTATCATGATATATGTATTGTAATTGATGCAGGTCACCTTTCGCTTCGAAACCTCCTCTCCTCGTGATAAAGCATTTCACTCAACATATATATTTATGACTTCATGCTTTAGGAGGCCACTGTTATAGATCCATTTGGACAGATCAACCCCAACTTACAAATAGATAATATTAGGGCCCATCAACCCTTAGTGCAGTTGTTACATGCCCTAAAGAAGTTACTCATTAGAATGCCACACTTCTCAAGAAGTTCCATCAATGAAAACATCCAAAAAATACCTCTAAGAAGATTAGCACAAACAGGCCTTCATTAGGGTGTGCTGTAATGCAAACCATACACTGACAGGGTGTTAACACACTTGGTCCCTCTTTGACCTACGCTGGGTGAATTTGAGCGAACTTCTATGAGGGTTTGAAGATTCCTTATCCATTGGAAGCCTCTAGAAGTTTGTTAATGCCACCTACTCCTTTGAGTTCGCATTTGGATGAGGAAGAGAGTTAAGGAACATCAATCCCCTATCCCTTCTTCCATGGAATTGATTTCTAAATTTAGAAAGGCATTCATTATCACCATTGATGGCATAGCCTCCTTCATTCACCTATAAAAAGATCACTCATCTAAGAGATCAGGGGCTGGAAATTATTGAATGGTAGGGAGATGCTGGTGATATGAGATTAGAATTGATTGCAAGTATAATAAGAGTGTTGTAGTCTCTTGCTTGTCATGAGGTGAAGAGGGATTGAATTGGAAGAGTGTTACTGGATCGAGCACATATGGGTTATAATTCTTCCTCTTATCAATAAAATATTCAAAACTTTTTCCTTATGCTTGTGTTATATGTTGACACTTTCATATGTATATCATGTTCTCAATTCCATGTTATTTATAAGTAATAGATAATTATCATTTGCCTTGATGGCTTTTTGTCTCTGTGTTTGTGCAGGTACTTTTCAAGAAGCTTACGTATGGAAAGGAGCGGCAAGATCGTTCAAGGGAGACAGGGAGCTAGCGAAAACTACAAGTAGGTTTCTCTTCTCTCTTGTTTTATCTATTGATTATAGAAAATGTAGAGATTACTTTGTCTATTGTTTCTAGACCTGCTACTAAGTCTAGAGGGTTGGGTGCTTGTCCAAGAACACTAAATATTCCTGAAACAATAGCACAATCCATAAATATTGTGTCTCTATGATGATCAACCCATGTCTACAGTAAGTGCATGCTTTAATTGACAATATCTCACTTTTGGTTGTGACTGTACTTTGTTTCGGTGATTTTTTCAAACTGTCGCTTTTGTGCACCTTGAATTTCACGAGTGTCGCTTTCATTTTTTTTTACTGTTTCCTTCACTTGATTTCATCTTAATTAGTGTCATTTTCATGTTATCTTGTCTTTGGCATGTGTCACTTTCATCTTCGTTCACATGTTTCTGTTTATATAGCATGTTGGGTGTGGAGCATGATTATCTTCTTTATTCAGAGGTATCACCGCATTGGATCCCAGTTTGTAATGTGGCAACAACGCTTCTTGTGATATTTGCACTGCAAGGGTGGTCCAGGGGGGGTGGCTGTGATCTTTAGGAGCCCCCCATGGTGGGGGATCGGGGGCAGTGCCCTTGAAGCTAAAAATATATGTAAACATTTTGCCTTGTAAAATGTTGTAATTTCGTAGTCAATATGGGCCATTCATTAGGTCAATATGGTTAATTTAGGGTTTTTTTTGCCTAGAAGGAAACCCCTCGCTATATATGAGGGAATTGTATTGCGTCTATGTATATCTGTATTCCGAGTGAGAAAGAGAGGATATTGTGTGAGAGCGAAGAGGGAATTACAATGAATTTGCTGTAGGTTGTATCTCTTCAATTTGCTAGATAATATAAAAGGAAGGACTAGCTATTTCTCTGTGGATGTAGCCCAAATTGGGTGAACCACGTATATCTGTGTCTCTCTTGTTTTATTTGTTTTCTGTGTTTATATTTCTATAATATATTTTATGTGTTCCATTTATCTGTAATATATAATTTTCTAACAATTGGTATCAGAGCCAAAGGTCTATTTGGCTGATAAACTCGCAGGACAGAAGGGTTCCTGGTTCGAGTGGGAGCAAAGGCGGAAGATGGTAGGTTTAGGGTTGAAAAATTTAATGACCAAAACTACTAACTATGGAAGATGCAGATGGAAGATTATTTGTACCAGAAATATCTGTACCAACCATTGAGCGGAAAGGAAAAGAAGTCGACGAGTATGATAGACACAAAATGGGATATTCTCAACATAAAGGCACTTGGAACAATATGAATGTGCCTAGCAGCATCGGTAGCCTTTAATATTTCAAAGGAAACAACAACAAAGGGTTTAATGTCGGCATTGGCCAAACTATATGAAAAATCCTTGCCCTCAAATAAGGTAGTTACCAGTCAGTTAATTTTTGTAGGGGTAACTTTTGATGATGAAGTTAGGGCTTTGTTATTTCTGTGCTCATTGCCAGAAAGTTGGAATGGTTTAGTTATGGCTATTAGTAACTCTGTCTCTGGATCTAGTACTTTAAAGTTTGATGATGTTGTCGGTACAATCCTTAGCGAGGAAATGCGACATAAAAGCTCTGGTGAGACATCATGTAATTCTTTGACTACAGAGACTAGGGGAAGAAAAATGGAAAGAGTAAATAGCCCAGGATATTGCAGTAAGTCAAGGAAAGGTGGATCCAAATCTAGATCGGGGATAGTGTGCTGGAAATGTGGGAAGAAAGGACACCTGAAGAAAAACTGTAAGTCTCAGAAGGGAAAAGAAGGAGATGTGCAACAAGAAAACAATCATGAAGCGAATGTGCCATGTGATGTGTTGCAAGATACTTTGATTCTTTCATTAGAAAATATTATTGATGCTTGGGTGGTAGATTCAGGGGTCTCATTCCATGCCACACTTGATAGGAAACATTTTCGTGATTATGTTCAAGGAGATTTTGGACAGGTTCAATTGGGTGATGATAAACCCTATAAAATCATTAGAATGGGTACAATTTTCATAAAACAACAAAATGGAAATTAATGGCTATTGAAGGAGGTAAGGGATGTTCTAGATCTGAAGAAAAATCTTATTTCAATTGGGCAGATGGGAGGTGAAGGCTGTGTGACTAATTTTATAGATAAAACCTGGAAGGTCACTAAAGGAGCCCTGGTAATAGCAAAAGGAGAAAAGGTTGGTACATTGTATTTATGCAATGGTATTTCTAATTCTGTTAATTATTTAACCTCTACAGGTGTTATAGCTCGAAATATCACCCTTGATATTTGTGATGCTACATTTATGGCCTAGGGCAACCCCTCCTTCCAAACTTCGTCCAAATACTTAAAAAACAACGTTTTATTCCCTGTACACAACATTTCCCTGAGTTAAACACGTGTGTACACAGGTCAGTGTATACCCAACCCACGTATATGTCTTAAAACACTTAAAAAAATTAAATCTCCTTAATTTTGGGTGGAGATCAGGGGTTTTACTTGTTGATTACCTGTTAGTGCCCGTGGTCCCAACTGTTCCCAATGAATTCCCAACTAAAAAACTACTTTGGGAGAAGTATAAAAAGGCTTCAATGGGAAGGCCTTAAGAAAGGAGAGAAGAGAGAGAATTACTCTGCTGAGATTATCCCTGATCAAGTCTAAAGATCCCTGTGCTTTCAACACTTCCCCCATCACAGGAAACCCTTGTTACCTTGAGTTTTGATGTCATTTCACTAGTTGAGATATCCTTGTGTGAGTCATGGAAGGAGCCTTTTGAAGACTTGGGATTGGACGGGCCCGGAGGACGGTTCCGCTTGGAGCCAGCAAGAGGAAGATTTTGGTGATATCATTCCTTGCTTTGTTTTAGTTATCTGCAATAAAAGAAACATTTTTCTTTTTCCCAAAATCAATCTTCTTCATGCATATGACGTTATTGCTATGGTTTACATATGAATAATTGTTTCAATGTATAACTAACCATCTTTCAATAGGTTATGAAGTTGATTTCTATATGATACTTTGTCCATATTTTGCTATGCTTCTTTGAATTGGCTGTTTTGCAGGTTCAAGGATTGAGAGGAACTCCAAGAGGGTTTGGATCCTGGCTGGATCTACCTGAATGAAGGACCCCCAGGTGCACCTCTCTTTGCATAGTTTTCTTATTTAAGTATCATGTTTGCGTGGAATTCTTGTCTTTTACTATAGATAACACCTCGCTTTGCTAGGGTGTTAACCCAACTCCCTAGGGGACTTTATCCCTCAACAGAATTGGTGACTCCACAGGGGACACCAGTATTGTTGTTCCTATTTTGGGTTAATTTAAGCCAATCAGGGCTCAACCATTGTTTTTCTTGCCATAATTGATTTATATGTTCCTATAGGAACTCAAAATTTAAGTCAGAGCAATTTCTTCAGACCTCTTTTTTGTTTTTTCTTGTGAACTATTATACACACAGTTTTGTCAAGTTACAGTTGCATATGTACGCAAGTTTTCCCATATGAACCCGCGTATATGTAGGTTTCTTTGGGCTGAATCGCGTATACACACAATTGCGTCTTGACATAGTCACGTATACCCTAATTTTCGCAGATTTTTTCAAGTCTTTCTGTCTCAGAAGATTTGTTTGTTGGTCTGAGTATTTCTTGAGCAGTCAGTTTTTGTTGTCAGTCTTTGGTTTTGCAGCAAGTTTACGGTTTCAAATTTTCTCCTACTGTGGAAAGTTTTGGTCTTGTTTTGTTTTGTTGCAAGTGTCATCATTTGTGTTTGAGCACACAAGATTTATTTATGAGAATATTGGTTGTTCTAGTCTTCCAGAGCAGAAAGATTGGTTTCACCCTTTGTGACAAACTTTATTTTTGTGATCTTCTTGCTTTGTGTCAAAACAACATCTTGTGGCCATTTGCTTTTCTAACTTTTTGAAAGTTGTTGATTGACAATTTTGAAAGTTGTCTCTCTTGGTCATTTGATCATTGTCACCAAGCTCTTTTTGCTACTTTTTGGTCGTTCAAGGCATCTTGAAACACCTATTTTGTTGAGTTTTTGTTTGTATTGAGTTGATAACTTGCAAAGTGTTTTTTGTTACCTATTTTTCGGTCTTAAAGTCTTCAATAGTATTTAGAGCGCTTTTGAAAAGTTGTGTTTTTGGTTTTGTGAAAAAGAAAACTCCTTAAAAAAATTGGTTTTTGCTTTCTTTTGCCTTGTTTTGATTTGGTTTCTTTTTGCGAGTGAGAGTGCATTTTGTTTGTCTTAAGATTTGCTTTTAGTGTTTGGAAGAAAATGAGCATCAGGAACTTATATTCTATCTAAACATCTAAGGTGGCTAATTAGAAGAGATAAACAATTTGCTTTCATTATTTTCATTAGAGTAATTTTAAGTTTCTTGCATCAGCATATACTCATTGCATTAGGGTAGTTTGTGCATTTTTTAGGGCATCCGATAGTTTTTGTGAGTGTGAAGCCTGTTGAAAGAAAAGAAAAGAGAAATTTATTGCTTTATTAGAAGTTCCTTAGAACTTGGTAGAAATTTCTTTTCATCGAAGAACGAAACAAGTGCATTTGCACATAGTTTGGTTTTTATTAATTTTTTTTTGCATCGACAAAAACCACAAGTTTCATTTCCGTGTATCCCTTGACTTACGAAAAACCCATTTAAAAACAAGCATTAAATAAAATATATTAGAACTTTTTTATATTGTCAGTTTAGACACACCAAAAAGTTTTAGGATATTTAGGGCCTTGGATTAGGTGAGTGGAGAGAAAATTCTCCAAGGCCCTTTAAACTACCAAACATAGAAGTCTGAAGAAAGAGTGCAAATCCAATAACGTTAGCGAGACCAGCAAAGCTCCGAATCTGGGAGTTAATCATGAGGGTTTTTGAAGATAAGGAAGAGAGATACCCCCTCTCCTACTTGTTAGATCTTAGCTCAAGATTGTTCCGCTTGGCTTCTGACACGAGTTGGTAACCTTAGTTGCTTATCCTAGGGACCTACATAGGTGGCTGTGGATGGGAATCTCGTGGCACCTGAGGTCGACGTTGTATCACTCTCAACAGTACTTCTAGAGGGAACCCTTGTGAATTTTGGGGGCTTGCACTGGCACAGGCTGTTGTTTGGAGGTCAGCGTAACTTCTTCTGATACCTTTGCTGGTATGCCTGTGCTGTCATTATCCCAGACTATCTTTGGAGGGCCCTACTTCAATTTCTTGTATTTTGGTGTCCGGTCCTCATCACCCGGAGTGGAAATACTTGGAAGTTTCTTGGTTGGTTGTATCTTTAGGGACTTTGTAGTTGAGTTCTCTTTTCTCCTTGTATATAGTTGGCTTTAGGTATTTTTGTCTAGTCACTTTTGGACTTTGTATTATGAGTGACTGACTTGTCACTCCGTCGATCTTGAAAGGCTTTTGGTCGTTATTTCGAAAGTTGTGGAGTTGCCTCCTCAAAGGCAAAGGTTTTGATTGTGTGTTTGTCTTCCTTGAAAAGTCATTTGTACATTCCCGTAAGGGAAGGGTCTGTGAATAAGTTATATATGGCCCATATTCCCATGGAAACAAACCAAGGTACCCTCCCAACAGGCGATCCTTGTGCTTTGCCTTTCTTTGGAAACGTTGGTACTGCCTTGATGGCCACCTTGAATATTCCTAGATTGAATGTTGGACTACCAATTTGGCCGTGGTCCACTTCGAATATTCCAAATGATCTTGAAGCATCACAGTTGAATGCTTTATTTCAGGGGCATCACATGGATGTTAATTGCTCATCTTCTTTCAAAGAGAAATCTAGGGTTCCTCTTTCTCCTCCTTCTTGTAATAAGAAATCTAAAAAGAGGAGAAAGAGGAAGACGAAGAAGAAGAATAGTTCTATCCATTCATCATCAACCTCTGCTAGTCATGTTGAAGATGAGCCTTCAGCCACTGTAAGTCATGCTGGGGGAATAATTCTAGTCACTGCAATTCATACTACTAATTCATCATCAACCTATACTAGTCATGTTGAAGATGAGCCTTCAGTCACTGCGAGTCATGCTGGGGGCATAAGTCTAGTCACTACAAGTCATACTAGCAATTCATCATCAACCTCTACTAGTCATGTTGGAGATCAACCTTCAGCCATTGCAAATCATGCTGGGGGCATAAGTCTAGTCACTGCAAGTCATATTAGCAAAGAGTCACTGATCTCTGCAATTCATGTTCAGGACTCTCCGCAAACCACTACTAGTCATGTTGGAGGAATGGATGTTGATAAGAAACCTAGACGTAGAAGTTTTAAACCTAAGTTCTCTTGTAAGATCTGCAAGGGAGACCATCTTACTCATTTATGCCATGGTTTCCCAAAGGTACAAAGGATATGGTATGAGTCTGAAATTTCTTCTACTCCTGCATCTGATATGGTTTCTCATCAATCCCATCAACCATTGGTTGATAATGTGGTAGAGCCAGTGCAATCTTTGGCTGATTACACTCCTCTTTTGGGTTGTGAAGTGCCTAACAAAAGAGACTGTTTGATCTCTAGTACAGAGTCTTCTGGTATAGGGGCCATTCCGGTTTCTTCGAATGTTCCCCCTCCAAGTTCTAGGAGTGTTTCCTTTGATTGGGATAGCCTTTTCAAGCCTCGTCTTCCTTTCGCTACACCTTTCCAAATAAAGATCAGAGTTAATTCCACAAACATTTATCCATGTATGGTGGATGAAGGATCCTCTGCAAGTATTATATCCTCTTTGACTTGGAAAGCTTTGGGTTCCCCAAAGTTGTTGATAGCTCAGAGTCAGTTGTTAGCCTATGATAAAATACATGGTGAATCTATGGGTGTTCTTCCTCAATTGCCTATTACTTTAGGTGGGAAGACTGTCTTAGTCAATATGATGGTGGTGGATAGCCCTTTAGACTTTAATATGCTACTTGGGTGTGATTATGTCTATGCTATGAATGTTGTGGTGTCTTCACTCTTTCGAGTGATGTGTTTTCCTCATAAAGGGAATATTGTTACTATTGATCAGCTTGTATCTGATAATTACCACCCTAATTTGACTTTACTGCAGAATACCCGTAGGTTTGTTCCAAGTGTTCAAGTAGACTCTACCCCGCTACGGGTGAATTATGTGGCATTGAATCCTCAATCTTCAACCGCTTCTGAGGAGGATCCTTCAACTTATTATTCTCCTTCTTGGGACTTGGTCCCAATAGTTGACCGAGAGATTCTTCCAGTAGGGACATGGGACCCCTTAATTCCCTCTTTTGACCTTGTAGTTCTCATGATTTCTCAGAACTTGATTTGCCTTCACAGGAGGAACTCTTTGAAGCCATGAGTTTTGACTACCAAAGGAGTCCTTGGCCTGATCCCTGCAAGTGGTTTCTGCAGAAGAACTATTATGCGTAAGCCGCAAGGTTGCGTGGTTCCTTGTACCATATTGTATATATAAGGTGTGCATTTTCAAGTTTTGTATTCTATAACACAAGATTTTATATGAAGTTTATGTGGGATGTATTAAATTCTTATCTAGTGTTTCTATTTATGTATACAGAACTTGGAAGATTTATCCTTTTGAATTTTTATGGTTGGTCTATTTTGACGGGTATTGGTTCTTGAAACTGGCATATAGGTTAGGTTTTTCCACCTGCATTGTGCATTTATCAATTTCCTTTCCCATTTTGGCTTTAGGATCGAATCCACCAAGTTATGATGCAGAGCCTTCTCATTGCTTAGAAGTATCATGACTTGTGTGGTAGAGCCTACCTTATCATGGGTGCCCTAGTTAGTACCTTGTTGTCACCTGGTACTCATGCTGATTTTTTGTCCCTAGGCTTGGGAGTCCTCTTTAGTCCTGCCATGACTTATGCGTTGAAGACTCATTCCTCTTTGCTTCTTCGCTTCGTTCTAGCCTTATACCATAAAGGCTCCTTTGAGTTGAGTTATACTACTACATTGCATTTTGACCATTTTCACCTTTTGGCCTTGAGCCGACTTCACTTGGACTCATGTTTAAGCCAACTTTTGACCAAGTCATCTACAAAATCAAACTTGTAATCCCTTAACTTCTGCAACTTGACACACTATTACCCATGGAAGGAACATATCTTTGAGTGTCTTTGACCAGTTTTCGCCTCCTTGCATTGAGCATAGGTTTGTTCCAATCCCAGGAAATAGATCATTTGCTTCACCCGCACTCGTTCTTTCCACTGTACTATAGCATTATTTTATTCTTTTTCTATCTTAAAGAAAAAGACAAAAATAAGTTTATATATTCCAAAAATAGAGGAAACGGGACAACATTTCCATTTATTGTTGGCAGATAGAGTCAGTCGTGTCGCCCTTGAACAAAGCACTCAAAAGAAAGTCTCACCTCCATTTGGGCGGGATTTAGTTTGACTTAGGTATGCCTTAACCTTGTTATTGAGTCAATCCACCTTCGATTAGCTATCTCTTCCAATCATATGGAGAGTTCGTTCATGCCTCCTGCATGACGAGCTTATACAAAGCTATCATATGCTACCACAAAGTCATCATTTGGGTCGTGCTTTTGTTCAAGGAAGTAAGCCTCAGTCGGCCTCTCTACGATGTCTCTTGACTCATTTTTTAGTCGGCCATCCCTGATTGTAAGTGTCTTTTCTATCATCACATCAGTTATATTGGTCCTTTACTCATGCCAATTTGAGAAGGTCTCCATTGACTTCTTGCTGGTGGGTCTTGTCCTTATCGACGATGACATCTTGCTCTGAGGATAGGCCTAGAGCTGCACCCTAGCCCTATTTTCACTATTGATAGGTTACGTTGTGTTCAACATCGATTAGTATCATGGGTCTTTGACTGAGTGGTTTCCCTTGTGTCCGACATCAACTTACATTATCACACATTGGGATTCGTGTAGTACCTTGGTTTCGATTTGACCCTATTGGTGGATACCTCACCTCTGTGTCTGCTTTCATTATTGGATGATTTAGAGGGTTTTTGTCGTGCGCTAGCTACATCTTGTGTACACCAAAAACGTTCTTTGGTCGGGTTACTACATCTTTTTCGTCTGATTCCTTCCACATTATTGGCCTACAGGTTACACTCACGCTAGATTGATGAAGCATGTCTTAATGCCTTCCTTCTAGCGGATCTTTCCCTATCGACTATGACTTATTGCTCTAGGGAAAAGGTCTAGAGTCCATTTGGCAGTACCTTGGGATTTGCAGTCATCAATGGGAGATCCTTCACTATTGATAGTGGGAAACCATCATTGTCTTCTAATTGATAGATTCTTCCAGGTGTTTGACTTCAAATCATCTATTCACACTTGTTAGATTGTACTGGGTACCTTGACTCTTATTATCATTATTAGTGAGTAGTCTCGCATTTGTTAACGGTATACATCAATGACTGGTAATCAAACAATTTCTCACATGGTCGACTTCAACTCATTCATTCCCATTGTGTAGAAGTGTACCACGGCGGTCGGTGAAGAAATCCAGTTGCATCAGCATTCTTTGGTTCACTTGTCAGTTGCTCCTGTTGCTGCTAGTTAACACCATTCCACATTATATGTTGCATTCCTTCACAACGACATCTTATATGTTGGCATCCGAGTTGTGATGTAGTACCATATTATTCCATCATGTTCATTTGGTACTATTGGGATCAGTTTTGGCATTAGTGACCAGCTCCATCTTTCAACTTCATTGATCATCTTCTTATATGTGATATTCAGACATGTACTTGTTCGATCATGATCAAATGATCCATTATGTATTTCCAGTCTCCTATACTTATATACTTAGTGGATCCGCTTGTGCTTGATATGCGGACATGATTTACTTTTTATCTAAGCATGGGTATACTTGCCTCAGATAGTGTTTCTTTCTGATCTCCTTTTCTGGCTTGGTAGGCTAAAATTTGGTGAAGTCCTTCTTAGTTTTTGAAATGTTTCCTTTCCATGTACTTTATACATTTCGGCCATCATGTACCCCTTCTAACCTCATATATTATGGGGCATCTGTTATAGTTCCAAATCTCACCCTTGATATTTTTGATTTTGCATTTATGGCCTAGGGCAACCCCTCCTTCCAAACTTGGTCCAAATACTTAAAAAACAATGTTTTATTCCTTGTACACGACATTGCCCTGAGATAAACACATGTGTACGCAGGTAGTGTATACCCAACCCGCTTATGTCTTAAAACACTTAAAAAAATTAAATCTCCTTAATTATGGGCAGAGATCATGGGTTTTACTTGTTGATTACCTATTAGTGCCCGTGGCCCCAATTGTTCCCAGCGAATTCCCAACTAAAAAACTACTTTGGGAGAAGTATAAAAAGGCTTCAATGGGAAGGCTTTAAGGAAGGAGAGAAGAGAGAGAATTACTCTACTGAGATTATCCCTAACCAAGTCTGAAGATCCCTGTGCTTCCAACACTTCCCCCATCACAGGAAACCCTTGTTTCCTTGAGTTTTGATGTCATTTCACTAGTTGAGATATCCTTGTGTGAGTCATGGAAGGAGCCTTTTGAAGACTTGGGATTGGATGGACCCGGAGGATGGTTCCCCTTGGAGCGAGAAAGAGGAAGATTTAGGTGATATCATTCCTTGTCTTGTTTTAGTTATCTGCAATAAAAGAAACATTTTTCTTGTTCCCAAAATCAATCTTCTTCATCCATATGATGTTATTGTTATGATTTACATATGAATAATTGTTTCAAGATATAATTAACCATATTTCAATAGGTTATGAAGTTGATTTCTATATGATACTTTGTCCATATTTTGTTATGCTTCTTTCAATTGGATGTTTTATAGGTTCAAGGATCGAGAAGAGCTCTAAGAGGGTTTGGACCCTAGCTGGATCTACTCGAACGAAGGACCCGCAGGTGCACCTCTCTTTGCATAGTTTGCTTATTTAAGTATCATGTCTGTGTGGAATGCTTGTCTTTTACTATAGATAACCCCTCGCTCTACTAGGGTGTTGACCCAAAGCCCTAGGGGACTTTATCCCTCAACAATAGGAGAAGATAAGACAATGTGGCATCATAGGTTTGGCACATGAGTGAGAAGGGGATGCAGATTCTTTAGTCAAGAAATTTGTTGCCAATTTTGAAGCATATTGATTTAAAATTATGTGAGAATTGTGTTTATGGAAAACAGAAGAGAGTCAGATTCCTCAGAGTTGGGAAAGAAAAAAAGAGCGAAAAATTAGAGCTTGTGCATACAGATGTATGGGGAACTGCTCAAGTATCATCTCTCAATGGCTCTCGTTATTATGTTACTTTTATTGATGATGCAACTAGAAAAACTTGGATTTCTGATATTTGAAATAAATTTGATGTATTTGATACTTTCAAGAAATGGAACGCTTTGGTTGAAAATGAGATAGGAAAAAGGTTGTAGAGTCTTAAATCAGACAATGGAGGTGAATATTGCAGCAAAGAGTTTGATAGATACTGTTCAGAGAATGGAATTCGCCGAGAGAAGACAGTTCCAGGAACACAACAAGAAAATGGTGTGTTAGAAAGATGAACAAGACAATCATGGAGTATGCAAGGTGCATGATATTGCATGTAGGATTGCCTTTACAATTTTGGGCAGATTCTCTAGATATTGTTGTTCATCTAATAAATAGAGGGCCTTCAATTTCCTTGGATAGTGGCATTCCAGAGGAGGCATGGACGGGTAAAAAGGTAAACTACTCATTTTTAAAGACTTTTGGTTGTGAAGCATTTTTCCACATTAATAAAGAAAATAGAACAAAGACTGAGGAAAAATCAAAGAAATGTACCTTGATTGGATATGGTGTTAATCGTTTTTGTTATTGCTTTTATGATTATGAAAAACACAAAATCATTAGGAGCAGAGATGTCATATTCAATGAAAAGGTTTTGTATAAGGATCAACTACAAGAAAAGAAACAAGAAAAAGAAAACAGATAATACACAGTGCTTGATGAGATCACGTAAAAAGTGAATGTGCCAAAAAATCATAATGATCAGCAACAAGAACAAATAAAACAACAAGCACCTCAAACACCTGAAAGTGGTGTTAGAAGATATACCAGGATAAGTATACCCCCTAAATGATACCTTCCTTCATTATATTATGTATTGTTGACAGATTTTGGTGAACCATAATGTTATGAAGAAGAAGTGCAGGTAGAAACCAGGAAGAAGTGGGAGCAAGCCATGAAAGAAGAGATGGACTCCTTAGCACATAACTAGACTCAGGACTTAGTCAGGTTGCCTGCAGGTAAAACAAAATTACAGAATAAATGGGTTTATAGGTCGAAGGAAGAAGATGGAGGTGGAAAAAGGTATAAATATAGACTTTTGGTGAAGGGGTTTGCACAAGAAAAAGGTATAAACTTTGATGAGATATTTTCTTCAGTTGTTAAAATGACTTCAATCGGAACTATTTTAAGACTAGTAGCATCTGAAGATTTTCATCTTGAGCAGCTAGATGTAAAGACAACCTTTCTCCATGGGGTTTTGGAGGAAGAGATATATATGCAACAACCACAAGGATATGAGGTAAAAGGGAAGGATAAACTAGTGTGCAGGTTGAAGAATAGCTTGTATGGCTTAAAACAGGCTCCAAGGTAGTGGTATCTAAAATTTGACAGGTTTATGTCTGAACGAGGTTATACTAGATGTCACTCTGATCATTGTGTTTATCTTAATAGGAAAAATGATGGCAACTATATTATATTATTATTGTATGTAGATGACATGCTTGTTGCAGGTTCTAACATGTAGGAAATAAATGTGCTCAAAAGAAAATTGGCAAACTCATTTTCAATGAAGGATTTGGGTGCTACGAAACAAATCCTTGGTATGAGAATAACTAGAGATAGGAAGAATCAAAAATTAACATTGTCTCAGAGTAAGTACATAGAAAAGGTGTTGAAAAGATTTAATATGCATAATGCAAAACCAGCTAGTATACCTTTGGATGGCCATTTCAAACTAAGTAAGGAGGTGTGTCCCAAGATGCAAGAAGAAATGGCTTATATGTCTAAAGTTCCATGTGCATCGAGAGTTGGAAGCTTAATGTATGGAATGGTCTGCACAAGGCCTGATATTGCACATGCAATGTGAGTTGTAAGCAGGTACATGAATAATCCAGGAAAAGAACATTGGATGGCAGTGAAGTGGATTCTTAGGTATTTGAGAGGTACCCCAAATCAAGCATTATGTTTTGGTGGTTCAAACATTGGTCTACAGGGATATGTTGATGCAGATACGATGGGTGATAGAGATAAAAGGAGGAGCACAACAGGGTACGTGTTTACTGTAGGTGGAACAACTGTCAGTTGGGTTTCAAAACTGCAAAGTGTTGTTGCACTCTCAACAATGGAAGCAAAGTATGTTGCTGCTACAGAGGCTAATAAAGAAATGATTTGGTCACAAAGATTTCTGGATTAATTGGGTAACAAGCAGGAGTTGGGCAGGTTATACAACGACAACCAGAGTGCCATAAATCTTGCAAAGAACTATGCATTTCATTCCAAGACTAAACATATACAACTCAAGTGCCATTTCATATGGTCAACATTGGAAGATGGACAATTGAAGTTGGAAAAGATACACACTAGCCAGAATGCTGCAGATATGTTAACAAAAGTTGTAACCAGGGAGAAACTGAGATTCTGCTCAGTTTCAATTGGTATTCAAGTATGATGAAGAAGATGAGAAACAACTAGGTCCAAAGTGGAGTCATTTTCCAGTAAATGAAGCAGCGGTGGAGTTGCTATAATCAATCTCCAAGTGGGAGATTGTTAGGTGTGGAGCCTAATTATCTTATTTATTTAGAGGTATCACTGCATTGGACCCCAGTTCGTAATGTGGTGGAAACGCCGCCTGTAATATTTGAGCTGCAAGGGGGGTCTGGCGGGGCTGTGATCTTTGGGAGCCCCCCCCCTTGCAGGGGATCGTGGGCAGTGCCCCCAAATCTAAAAATAGATGTAAAATTTCTTTGTAAAATGTTTTAATTTCGTAGTCAATTTGGGCTGTTCATTAGGCAGAGATCTGACGGTAGAAGTTATGTTTAATTTAGGGTTTTTTTTCCCTAGAAGGAAACCCCTCACCATATATAAGGGAATTGTATTGCGTCTATGTATATCTGTATTCTGAGTGAGAAAGAGAGAGGATATTGTGTGAGAGCGAAGAGGGAATTACAACAGATCTGTTGTAGCTTATATCTCTTCATTTTGCTGGATAATATAAAAGGAAGGACTGGCTATTTCTCCGTGGATGAAGCCCAAATTGGGTGAACCACATATATCTGTGTCTCTCTTGTTTTATGTTTTTTTTATGTGTTCCATTGCTTTGTAATATATAATTTTCTAACATAGCAAATGTCGTCTTTTGGCATGGGAAGTGTTGCTTATCATGTAAAGTGGAGTTTTGTCTTGTTTCAAGGGGTAAATTTGGTATTGATGAGTCCTACTAGTCATGTAGACATTTTTTAGACTCATTACCAAAGTTTCATTTACTCTCACACAAGTGTCATCACTTTCATCCCAAAGTGTATGTTTTGTGTCGCACTTAGAGAGGTATGTTGCATTTTTTTCAATTTGAGGGCATCATGTTGTTCTTGTTTTTTGAGTGATCAATGTTGTGCCATCAATT
This sequence comes from Pinus taeda, assembly GCA_000404065.3. NCBI lineage: Eukaryota > Viridiplantae > Streptophyta > Pinopsida > Pinales > Pinaceae > Pinus > Pinus taeda. The sequence goes on from APFE030446662.1 coordinate 129,647, forward strand.
GTACCAAGTGTGTGATCATGATATAGTTTTTTCTCTACTCACTTGAGGTTCATTGATCCCACACTTAGCCTGATTCGAAAAATTTAATTCTCAAGCAACTTGACTTGATTTAACCTTCCTGAATTGTGCTTTGCACTATCTCAGCCCTCAAGCCTTGAACTTGCCACTTGGAACTATGCATTACAGAGTCTCAGTGCTCAGTACTAGTCCTTGAGCTCTAGAACTACACAATCCTTTCCTCCAACTAGCCTTCTCTGTGCATTGCGTAGTCTCAAGCATTAAACCTTAGCCTCGAGATCTTGAACTGTACAATTGTGCAATCACTTGGAATCTCTCCCTCTGGAACTACGCATTGGGAAAATTCAAGCCTCAAGCCTCAAGCTCGAGACTTTGAAACCCACAACTGCATAATCTACTAGCCTGTTCTCCCTTTTGAACTATGCATTGGGAAACTTCAAGCCTCAAGCTTGACCTCTTGGGTTCCTCAACTACACAATCACTCAGCTCAGGCCTTCATAACTATGCACTGTGTAGTCTCAAGCCTCAAGCTTACAACTTGAGCCCTTGAGTCCCTCAACTATGCAGTCCCTTTGCCGAGGCTTCTAGAACTACACATTGTGCAACCTCAAGGCTCAAGTTTCCAACCTGAGCTCTTGAGTCCCTTAACCGTGCAATCCTTTTACCCTAGCCATCCTAAACTACACATTACACAGTCTCAAGCCTCAGTCCCAGACCTTGACATCTGGAACTGCACAATCCTTGAGTTAGTCACTCAATCAGTCATTAGTTCTAGCCCTAATAAGTGATTTCATGAACAATCTTAGGCTAGTGGTTTATCTAACTAATGTTGTCTTGTCATGGGTGGATTGTAGTCACAAGTATTATAAAATGTCATGACAGGATGATGATGAAGGAGATGGAGAAGGAGACCATGCTAGAAGACACCTAAGGAGCTGAGGAGATAAGATGATCATCAGGAAAGAAGACAAAGGAACACTGGATTATAATAGAAGACCAAAGATCAAGGCTGCATGAAGACTCCATATAATTCACAACCATTTGGAGGGAAGATATGAAGAACAAAGCATATCTCTCATGAATATAAAGTATTGGACACATATTTTATTGAAGATAAAGTAGTAAGAAGGAAAACTTGGCACTTCCACATCATCATGCAGTCCATGTCATTAGTGTCATGTCATGTCCGGTCATGAGTCATTATTTGCCACATAATTTTCATATTATGTAAATTTAATATCAAAGAAATGTAATCTAAAGTGGAAGTCCAGGAGTCATTCATGTAATAGGAAAATTCATGTCAGAAGTTGAAAGGTCATTAAGAAGTCAAACCGTCATGAGGGTAGTCCAAGAGACACAAGGGAGGTGAATGGTCACCCCATTTGTCATATATACACCCTCATTTCTCATGTAATGGACCTTTTCACCTTGGCTCCCGCTACCAGGCATTGGAGAGGAAGATATTTTTTTTGTAGGAGCAAGTGACTGCTCTAATGCTCCATTATTGAGGCTAGTGGTGTTCATTGTCTTGACGTATCTTGGAACTTTTACTTAATTCAGAAGCTCATTGAGCCAACATGCTTTCATGACATATGTTGTGAATATTGTAAGCATATTATTTGAATGTTTGCTATGTATGTTGTTTTCATCTGTACTAAGGAAATTGAAATATTTCAGTGGCTTTGGTACTTATCTTGTTGTAGGTGTGTTGTATTCACTTTAACAACCATTTCCTCCTTATAAACTATTTTGCCGGTTGATCAACGATTCATTCTTATGTATATGCTTGTGTGCCTTTTCTATATTAATACTATTACTTGTCCTTAAAGGGCCCACTTTTCTCTTCCCTTTCGGTAGAAGTAACTTGATACTTTCTGCAATTGAAGAATTCACAAGGCATACTTACTCGCTCATATGAAAATCCCCGTGTATTTCTCTCTTGTGATGAACTATGTAGCCAAGGAAAATCTACAAGAATACATGTCAGTTGAGCCGATACTCTGGATGGGGATCCTACTGCAAATAATGTGAGGACTAATTGGGACTTCACATCAGGGAGAAACCCTTGGTTGATGGATTTCTAGCACCTTCAACATAATCCAAATTTTTCTAAAGCATGAAGTAATAATTCGAGAAGTACCACCCAACATGAGAGTGTCATAAAAAAAAATTGGGAGTAGTTAATATCATTGACATTGTGAGTAATACATAGTCTCTGAAGCTTCCCTTATTGCGTCGTTGCTTCCAAATTTTGACTTAAACCTTCTGCCATGATGATGTATAATAAAGGGGAAAGGGGGAAACCTTGACACAAACCTCTTGAGGCTGAGAATAAGGAGGTTGGATGACCATTGACTAATGAGGCCATCCAAGGGGCCCCAATGCATGTTTTGATCCATTGAACCAAATCTTGACAAAATCCCATTTTTTCAAGAATAAGAAATAAAAAGAGTGATTTACCTGATCAAATGTGTTTTCCACATCTAGCTTGATGATTGTGCCTACTTCACCTGCTTCCTCACTGGTACGGATGGCCTCCTGCACCAGAATTATTTTATCCAAAATATATCTACGCTACATATAACCTCCTTGATTCTCAGAGATAAGAGAGGGTGACAATTTTTTCAAATGACTAGCAGTGATTTTGGTAAATATTTTGTAGGAGGAGTTACAAAGAGAGATTGGAAGAAACCGAGAGAAATTGATTGGATTTGATTCCTTTGGAATGAGAGAAAGAAAGGAGGAATTATTTCCTCCTCCCAACTTATTTTTTACTGAGGAGTGATTTAACATGTGAAGCAGGTCCTTTTTGATCATATGCCAAAATAGATGAAATAATATTATTGAGAAGCCATCAGGTCTCAAGGCCTTGTCCTAGTCGAGAGACTAAATTGCTTCTAAAAATTCATCCTCCTTGATCGCCTTTATAAGATCCAAATTTGAAAGAGGCGAGATCACACTAGCCATGGCCCTGAGAAACTCATGCGCCTGATCTATGATGGTTATTTCTACACTATATATAGATTTTAAAGGTAGAAATGCCTCATGCTTGATATCTTTAAAAAATGAGACTCTTGATTGGCCCTCAGAGATTATTTCCATGACTCAATTTTGTTCCTCCCTTTCTTTAGCTTGTTTATGAAAGAATGAAGTGTTCAAATCACCCGCTTTTAACCATAGACTCCTTGACTTAAGTCTCCATAACTACTCCTCTTGTCTGCTTTCCTTAAAAATATTCTGGGTGAACTCCCTCTCCTTTTGAAAATGTTGCTCTTCTACGAGGGTCACTTCACATTACCGATAATGATCTTCCAATTGCTTAACCAATTCATTTCTTTGCTAACTAGGGAGATGATAAGTCTCCTTTAACCAACCCCAAAGGGTTTTTTTAACATTTTGAAGTTTAGATTCCCAAACGAATGTAATAGAAACTTGAACTAGATTGTTCCAAGCTTGAGTGACCAGATCAAGCACCCGTTCCTCTTGAATCCATGTAGAGTTGAAGCGAAATGGGATTGGACCAAGATTTTCCTGTATTCCCAAATGAAACATTATTGGATGATGATCAAAATCACCTTAAGCCTTAATAGCTGAGATACATTCTAACACTTTCAAAATCCAATTGTTATGTATTAAAAATATGTCCATATGAGTAGCGATGTGGTTGTCCCCCGATCTGTGATTGGACCATGTGTACTTCCTTGCCTTCAGAATAACATCAAAAAAATCCTAGTCGGCGATTAAATCCTCCATGCGACCCCTAAAGGGGCCTTGAATGTTGCTTCCTCCTTTTTTTTCTGACGCATTCAAGATTATATTGATATCCCATCTAGTATGCAGTTCTTATGCAAATATTTACTTTTCAACACATCAAGGGAGTCCTAAATTTTTTCTTTCATACTACAAAGAACAAGAGCATATATATTTATAAATGGGATGTGCTCCCCTGAATCTTTGTGTTACAAAAGCGCTATAATCCAAAAATGAGATTTAAAATTGCCTTGGAGGGTATAATGTATTTTTGACCAAAAGATATACAGACCCCCGAATGCTCCTCTTGAAAGTTGGACCAAACCTAAGCTTCCCTTCTAGAAAACATCTTCTGCTTTAAAAACCTCTTGCTCATTCATCTTGGATTCTTGAAGAAAAAGAACCTAGGGAGATTCTTGTTTCACTATACCTTTTACAAATAGGGTTTTTTGTAGGGCTCCTCAAACCCATTATATTCCAAGATAAAATTTTCATTTAGAAGAAGGGTTCTTCGAAAGGTCTCCCCACATTCATTTCCTTCTCGACCTTTTCCTCCTTTTCCCTTAAGTATTTTTGTGATCAGTGGTTGGCTCCCAAATTTTTTGTTTTATTTTTCTTCTTTTTCCCTCACCATTTTAACATATTTACTGATCAAACAGGAACTATTACCTCAAAACAGGTACTCTAGCGCAAAAACCCCAAAAAAGACGAAAAAATAAGATGAAAATGAAAAGTGTTGATGCTAGAATAACATTGTTATTTTTTTTTTTTTAATATTTATATATATAATATATATATATATATATAATATATATATATATATATATATATATATATATATATATAGATATAATTTTATTTATTATTATTTTTTTAATTTTATTTATTTTTATCTTTATCTTATTATTTATTTATTTATTTTTATTTTTTTTCGGTGCGCATTTTCAAAATTTTAAAAAATGGACGTAAAAGCCAATTTTTTTTGTGCAAGAAAACCCTGAAAACGAAAAGTGTTGATGCTGGATTTTTTTTTTTTTGTTATCAGGGTAAATTTTCAACATTTTTTAATAATAACGTTAAAAATAAAATATCATGACTTCGAAAAACTTTAAATTTCCAATGATTTTCAAGAATGACATTAAAGATAAAATATCGCGTCCTTGAAAAGCTTTAAAATTCCAACGATTTTTAGGCATGACATTAAATTTAAAATATCATGTCTTTGAAAAATCTTAAAATTCCAACAATTTTCAGGCATGGTGCTAAAGAAAAAAAAACCTATAACTATTTTCAACCATAGCATTAAAGATACATATCATGACTTAGAAAAACATTAAAATCTTGACAATTTTTCAACCATGGAACTAAAACCAAAGATTATGACTACAAAAAAAACTCTAGTTTTCAAAATATTTCAAGCATGTCATTATGGAAAAATTTTAATTAAAAAAACTTTAAAAATGAACACATGAATGAAAGAGTTATTATACCAATAGTAATTTATTTATGGGCCTTTTAATGAAAAAAATTCTTAGAGATAAATACAATAAATGCATAAGTTTTGGTGGCTTAAGTCTTGTTATACATACAGGGAACTAGTAATATCTTGTTTATATTCTTAAAATTAATTGCATTATAAATTAGCTTTTGCTATTCTAGGAAAGTAGAACACTGTAAGAAGGGTTAACAAATATTCAACTTGTAAGGGTATAATTTATTTACTGTAGATGTTACAATATTTACTTTAGGGAGAAAGCATTATTGAGGAAATCCAAATGTGGAGAAAAATGAAGTTGTATATAGAAATTTTATGGTAGGAGAAGTAAAGGGAAAAAGGTTGTATTAAAGACTTGTAGCGAATGAAATAAATAAAAAGTGTGTAGACATTTTTGCTAAGATCTTAACTTTGGGATATAATATTACAAAGATTTAATATGTCTGCGTGCGTATTCCTGATAATAACATGCATAAATCACATATATATACATAGATTCAAAGGAAATTTTGAAATTACGATGAGTAAAATGTACAAATAACTACATTATAGTTGAAAGAAAAATAAGAACAAAAGTCTGTAATACAAATATAGTAATTATATTGCTTTAATCAGGTTTAGTGACAAAAACTGACTGTTAGAAATAAAAGGCTCACAAAAAATGACCATAGTAAAAGTAGGCAGATAATTTACAAATGTTCAATGCTGGGATAAAAATTCCCATTATACGAATATATGTCAAGGTTTGAGCCCTTTTGAATTACAAATTTCTATGTTGTTTCATTGTTAATATCCATCTCCAGGCTTTCCAAACCTATATCTAATATAGCCACCTCCACTTCCAAGATTGCTTGGAGTTTCTCAAACTTTGTAACATCTCACATTTTTGGTCCAGTAATGATAGATGCACCTACTTCTCTTTTGCCTCCATTTCACTTTGTCGATTAAGTAGAGACAAAATACACTCCATTGTCTTTGCTAAGTGGTTCATAAGTTGATTCATTTTCTCCTACTTCCTATGAGAAGAGTCTGAGTTCTTATCTCCATTCGCCTGCTTGTCCCGAGGTTTGAAATCACACATGATAATCCATAATTCTTGAAAGTTCCTCCTCGACTATGAAATTGAGAAGAAGATATGGACCTTATATAAATCAATCATCCTTATGTTCAAGCTCTCCTATGTCGAGGCAACCATTCAATGATAATTAAAACCTATCTTGTTGCATTCATGGTGTTGTCTAGACATTCCTCATCGACTGTTTCCCTGGTATCTCTTAAGATTTACACCATTAAATTGCCACAATGCATGCATGTCATCCCAAGTGAGGCATTTAAATTGACACCTTGCAAACTCTACCAATTTTGTAAAGAATTAATGATCCTCCATTTGTCCCACTTGATGGTGTCATGTACCAACCTCAGACAAGTGATATTATATAGTGGGTACTTCAATCCACAAACATTGATATTGGTGGGCTTCCATTCCGATTTCTCTTGATTTGGGAAATTGAATGGCACCAACAAACAAGGATGTATATGGAATCCATAATGTTATCCATTAATCCGGTAAAGTCTCCTACTGCCATTAAATTCATTATATGTATTACGACTTGCCTGAAAATTAATGTTCCCCTTCATGGAAACATATTCAAAATTATTATACTTTGATCTTGATCCATTATTTCTTGATTCATATTTACTCCTTTGTTAGCCAACACATCTGCCACTAAGTTTAATTGTCATTTAACATGATAGAACTTAATTATCCCAAAATTCCTCAATTGTAATGAAATTCTTTGCAATATAGAGGGGCTAAGGAGGATGGATTTTTCTTTAAGTTTGTTCATCTGTTGAATGATTGTCATGGAGTCCCAAAAGACCATGAATCGAGAAATTATTCTTGCAATGGCTATTTCCAGCCCTTGCCAAAGAGCTAGATATTCTGATTGGTTATTGATAGAGATACCTGTTGTAACAGCTACAACCACTCTCCAAAATTTTGCCGTAACTTCTTTTTGGAGCCTCCCTACCAACCTTTCGTAGCAGCATGTCTTTCTTCATTGTGTACACAAGCTTCAGTGATTTTCTTATAGACATCTTATCTATTAGAGCTTGATGCATTCCCCTCATAGGTTCCTTTGTCAGACTTGGTCCAGCTCTAGGCTGAGTAACTCCCTCAAGAAATTATGCAATTATGGAGGGTAACCAGCTTTCCCTCCAAAAATTACGCAAATCAGTATGGCAGCCAGATGGGCTCCAGAATTGCGCAATTTTTCCAATCAAGCCTCATCCAAAAAATTACGCAATTTCTTCCAATAGGGCTTCTTAGCCCCCAAATTGCGCAGTCTTGGGCAGCGATCAGCTCCTGTGCCCAAAAATTGCATAAATCTCCTGGGCAGTCAGCCCAACACCCTTCCAGAAATGTGCATTTTCTCCCAGCAGTTGAGGAGGCTCTTCCATGTGTAGTTGGTTTGACCAGTTCCACCCAATACCACAGAAACTTGACTTGCATGGATGGGTTGCTTTTTCCCGAAATATAATAAGAAACATGAAAAAAAACATCTCTAGATTTTACGGATATATTTTTAGTAGCTGGAGGTTACACACAAAGATCATTTTAGAATCTTTCCTCCAAGTGTCACTTTTTCCGAGATTTCTGGCATGCACGTCATGAGCTCCAAAATTATTTATTCGACAGTTCAGAGCTCATTTCTTCACATCAATCTTGGAGCTCTGACATACCACAACACATCTAGGACTCTTCGACATATCTAGCTCAGCTATTCATGGGTAAATGGTCTCAACTTGTTTTTTGCAACATTTATGTCGCTTTTTGTGTTTCCGCTTGTGTGAGTGTTGTCTTCTTGATTTCTTTGAATGCTTCCTGTTGTTTGCATTCATACTAGCTTGTAATAGCACCATTTTAGTTTTTGTTACTATCTCACTATTGTCGTATGCATGAAACTGTATTGCACGAACGGTCGCCAATTCTGCGACTCGCTTCACCCACATGCATGTTGTTCCATTTTCTGAATCTTTCATTCACTATTTGCATGGACAGTCATTTTCTTCTTCTTACACTCAGTATTGCCATGCATTCACTTTCACGTTTTCTTTCAGCTGCTCATCGGCGGGTCTGTGCAGCCTTGGCCTAAACTCTGCCTCACCAAGGCAACATTGCACAATCCTGAGAGGGAAGGCTCTGTCTTACCCTTAGGAAATGCGCATATCTTCCCAGCTGTTGTTCCCTAGGTCTGCTTTACACAATCCTGAACCCATTGCCAGCTGAAATTGTGCATTGCGCAATTCCAGTAGTTAGTAGTCAACCTGGATTTCACATTGTGCAATTCCAGCAGCGAGTCATGCCTCCTAGACAACACAGACTACCTTTGCATAGTTCTAGCAGCCATTCACTTAGCCTCCTAGAATAAATTTCATAATCCCCGTTAATCATTCCCCAGGTATGTTTTATGTCATTCCTGAATTTTCTTTGGTTTTTGCTGACAGATTTCTTGCCATGCATGTCGCTTTGTCTCTAGATCTAGTGGGTGTTCGTCTGCCTCTTGGCAGTTAAGGATTAATGGCCTACAAGAGAGAAGGATCAAAGGACATTAATGGAAGTGCAACTGGAGCAATGGTTGAGTGAGTATCCGCAAGTCTACCGATCTATGAAGATACCAAGCTAATTCTAGACAAGGACATCAAGCTGAAATGGAAAGAGGTCAATGATGCATTTACAAGCACATTTGGGGAAGACCTCAAAGACCACCAAGCATATGTGAACATATACAACTCTGCCTTGTACCGTATTGCATGCAAATACCCCGTGTTCCCATGTGCGGACATGATACATTGTATCGTTTCACACACTGATTCCAGGACGATGACCTTGAGCAGTGTCAACGGGACGAAGATTGCAACCTTTAGGGTACATGATTATGATGAAATGTATCAAATGTCAAAGTTCATGACTATCATGGAGACTCCCTGCATCTTACCCTGTGCCATTGCCAACTCCAGAGACATTTTAAAGAACGAGGTAAAGGAGCTGGGTAGATTTAGGATGACACCCAACTAGATCTACAAGACGAAGATACTGCGAAAGGTGTATCAATACTTGGTCATCTTTGCATGTTGATTGTATGGCCAAGAAAGCAAGGAAACCTTCCCACAGAGTTGGGTGATCATGTTGGACCAAATAGCTAGAGAGGGAAAACCATGCAACTAGTCTGGCATGTTGGCTCATCAGCTGAAGGAACAGTTAACGAGGGCTCGACAACCGCCCAAAGGTATGCAATCAGAAATCTACATGTCCGCCTACATCTTGGATGCAGTCTGTACCTGACAGGAGTTCCCGGGCTTCAAGTGGGCATGGTCACCGATGGAGACTGCTGTGAATACTTATTTTAAGATGTTGTCTGAATGAAGCTTCAGAGGAGTTATCACATAGTTATCTAATCATTTTTTCACCTGGGTTTACAAGATGATATTCGAACAGGAACCACCCTTCATGTCGATGGCAAAAATGGAGGCACTTATAGACATAGTTGATTGGTATGCCTCACCGTCCAACACCTTCATACGAATGTACAGTGCGGAGAAGCCTCCGCATGTTCTACTGAAGTTTTCCTTGGATGTGACTGTCATGCAGGAAGTAGCATATCACATCTCGGTAGGACTGACAACTAAGATGCACCGGAATAAGAAGGAATCTTAGCCCACTCTTCCAATGTGCATTGGGTTATATGAAATCCGAAGTTTCAAGCATGCAGATGTCGAAGTAGAGCAGATGAAGAAGTATCCATTTGACCTCCGAAGTTACAATCGGTATGACCCACATTGTCTGGTGAAAGATCACTTCATGAGAGTACAGTTCAACTGGATCCACGGGGCATTTCATTGGGTGGAGGAGGACCCATGGAGATATTTCTATAGCTTCTCTAGATCCAATGAATAGGCCAGCTTCATTGTGGAATCGTTAGCGAAGCAACATGAAGCAACATCCTAGAGAGCACCAGAAGTAGCAACAACAGTAGAGGTGAATATACCAGTGCGCGACAAGGGCAAGAGGAAGATTTTTGATCACATGGAGGAAGAGAAAAGTTGTAAGTTCCGAGTAGATTCACTTGTAGAAAAGGTAGCTATGGCTATAGAGGCAAAGAGGAAACAACGCGATAAGTGAATCGTGCAAAGGCAGAGGTAGAAATAGAGAATGGAGGAAACAGAGAAGGAGTTGCATGAGTTGAAGGAGCAACTCTGAAAGGAGCAGGAGTTGTGAAAATAGGAGAGGGAAGCACAACAACAATAGGTAACACAGGTGGCACAACATGTGCAAACGGATGAAACATCACCTGTATAGTAGTGGAATTATCAGAACAATTGGCATCAAGCAAATAGGGTGATCCATCACATGAGTAGGACTTCACTGAGGAGATAGAGTGAGCACTTGAATAGTTGGATACGAACATGGAGCAGTAGGAGTTAGAGCAGGACATTGACCTCATGCCTCACCACCAAGAGGCTGACCCACCAACTTCACCACATCTATAAGATGAGAAAGTCCCAAGTGACCAAGGAGACACTGAGATCCTTGGAGATTAGCTAGAAGGAGAGATGTACAACATCTCATTCGACGAGTCTCAACATAGAGTTGTGCAATCACGCAGAGTGTCAACTCTGAAAGATCATACATCTCGTGCGCAGTATGAGGAATGAGTGATCATGTTTGACATGTGCAAACATCCAATAGCCTTGGCTGATGCCACTAGAGAATATACCGAAGCCACTAACTCAAGTGTTCACTTTTTGATAGCTGAGAATGAGCAAATGGCTAAGGAGCTACAAACAGCCAAGCAAGGAGGGGAGGTTGTGACAATGTTTGCCCAAACTGAACTGAAGAAGGCAATAGTAGATGAGTATTGTCCGTTGACACAGTTATGCGAGCGTTGTATTCCAAGTTTGGTACCTTACATAAGGCAGTCATCCATATCAACAGATGATAACAATGATGCCCTAGAAGAGCACGTATACTGTCGAATGTGCATGCTGTTGTTGATTACATGCAAACATGGACAATGAGATACAAGGGAGCCCCACTTCACTTGCCTAAGATGATGAAGCCCATAGTGGTTGAGTTGAAGGCACGCTTCTGGAGTTAGATCCCGAACTATGAAGAGATCCCACATCTCATCACTAGTCTACAATTTTCCCATGCACGTGTATTCAAGAGTATGGATTTTGTGGTGCACGCACATGTGATCCCATCTATTGGGACTCTCACCCAGGTAAGAAAAAGGCACAGGTCTAACTAGAGCTTGACTCGTACTTTGACGAGTTGATGCGCATTGCCACCAGCCTAGACTTTCCCATCAATGCAGACATCATGCATAAGTATGTTGTTGGTCCGACCGCATTGAAGACAATGATGCACATGCTTTCAGACGAGTTGGAAAGAGGAGCCTGAGTAGTGTACCCAAATGATACAGAGCCAAGAGTCATGTTATAGAAAGATGTCTTGGCATCAGTTTTCTACTGTCAATCATAATGAAGATGTCGAAGAGTTGGTCTCCCAAAAATTTTCTGATTCATAGTGATGTTTAGCATGGCTTTCTCAAGCCATTTTTTGTCTCACATGGGTACATGTGAATTGTAGTGTAACATCTTGTCAAGTGTAAGTTCAAGTGTCAATAGTTGGATGTAACAGTAATAGAGTAGATTAAGAGTCATGAGGGTAGATGAACTATCACAAAGGGGAATGTTAAGGGTCACCCCACCCTTTGTTATAAATAGTCCCTCATAACTCATTGTAAGGGCTTTTGGTGAGCCAAGCTTCTGATAAGACTATCTTAGAGAGAACTTGGATAGTATTGTAACGAGCCTTGGCTTCTCCATTGTGTAGAGCTAGTACATCTCTTTGGAGGAGTAAGTGGTTGTGGCTGTAACATTCCATTCTCGGAACAAGTGGTTGGACATGGATGTATTGTATCACTGGAACTTACACTTCTTAATATAACAAGAGCTAGCACATTTCATGCATATGTTGTCTTGTATTTCAACTATCTATTTACACTAAATGATATATGTATTTATTTACTTACAATGCATGTATAGCTATTTTTGTGTATGTATGTATGATTACTTTTGAAATGTGTTGTTGGTTTAACCACCACTGTGGATTGCTAGCTAGCTTGCCTTCCATGTTGTGATGCATCTTTGCTCGTGTGTACCCTTATTAACTCCATTTTATCACAAGTTTCCATGGGGCACACTCATATTAAACCCCATGTGTTAGAACCTCTCATGCACCTTCCTTGGCTCACTGCTTATGTCACACCGTTGCTACCAAAAAATTTATCTTACTTGCCTCTATGCAAAATCGCGGTCAAGGCATTACCGTATGACCCACTATTGGGACTCCTAAACCAAATGGTTTGAGGTCGAATTGGGACTTCTTACCAGGGAGATCCCCTGACATGTTTGCGTATCCAGCACCATCAACATTTCTCGCTCTAGAAGGAGGGCAAGATGACAAGCTGTGTGCTCTCATCCTGTTTTGAACCTTTGCATATCTATCATGGAGTCTTGCACTCTTCTCCCTCCACAATGTTTTTCGAATTCCGAATCTGTTACCATCACGAGGGAGTCTTTCGATCACTTTTCCACTTACATGTATGATGGTGAAGGCGAAGTGGCCTGGCTTGAGTTCTTGCATGATTTTCTTTCCATGCTCCATAACAATGTAAACTTTGAAATGGGAACTATAAACTCAAAATGGGAACTCTGGCCAAAAAACCCCCAAAAAACATCAAAAACAATGCTCAAAATGAAAAGTGTGTATACTGGAATGATGTTTTTATTTTTTAGGCGTCAATTTTGAACATGTTTTAAAATTGGTAGTGACTACAAAATTTACTATGAAATTTTCGTGCAAAATATAGCTTCAAAATGAAAGTGATGACACTAGAACAATGACTTTTTTTTTAGGGTCAATTTTCAAAATTTAAAACAAATGCTAATAAAACCAAATTTTTATGTGTCAAACAAAGTTGTTTATGCGGGAAAAAACACACTATTGTTTTTGGTAGAATATCATTTTTCTTTCCTAAGTATAAATTTAACATGTTTTCAACCATAACATGCTAGATACAAAAAAAATTGAAATTTTTTCAACTATAAAATTAAAAAACCATGACATTATGAACAAATTACATCACTAAATGCATTCAAAATTCATTATTTGTATATTGAATAAAACATATTTTATATCTCTAATTTAATATTGCATTGTATATATTTTAAACAATAAAATTTATCATAATTAAGACAT